>SNQJ01S0093169.1:0-20153 GCA_010110895.2 Picea sitchensis
GATGATATAGAAATATGAAAACAATTCAAGATAATTTCCAAAGAATCATCACTTCAATAGGCTTATATCCTCTATGTGGTGCTTCTAAAATTCATGTTAACCAAGTTGTCCCCTAGAGAATACAACCTTATGAGAGGATTTATCTTTCAAGGGAAATAGAGTTGGATGATAATGGAAACAATTATGAAAGAGATAAAGAAAGAAAAATATATAGGCTCTAATGGTCTCTAAATGGAATTTTATAATAGGACATGGGATGTGGGATGTGGGATGTGGTTAGTCCCACATGTTTGAATATGTGTGAGGGATCGATCAATATTTGTTTCTTGATGGAACCTATCGATGTAATGCTTATCAATATTATCACTAAAAGTGTTAAAACATATTTGTTAGGTGGTTGGAATCCAATCACTCTCCTCAATGTTTCTTACCAAACCCTAGTAAAATCATTGGTCAGATGGATTAGGTTAAGAATATGTGTATACTACTTGGAGGTCATAGGTTCAAATACATAGGGGGTTAGGGTATGTATACCTTCATAGACGGGGAAAACAGTTAGATGGGGAAAACCTATGATTGAAAATAAATGCACAAAAAACAACATTCCATTCTATCCTAAGTGGACTTAGATCCCAATGCCTTGATCTCTAAATCACTTCAACTAGTAGATTTGTTATTTCCCGCTCCCTTCCTTACTCATCAATCCTATGTGCCTCCTTTAATTGAGCCTCTTTTGATTCCTAAGAAGACCCAAAATATTGAATTGACCCTTGTACCCCCTATGGCCTTGCATGAAGACAATGATTCACTCCTAAATAATGTTTTCTCTCAACCCTATGTAGTGTTGAATTGGAAAAAGGCACACCAACAATAAGAGGAGGATGAAGTAGAAGAAGAAATAATCCCAAAGAAAGCTGAGAGGAAAAAAAACAAGGACCATTAATTCCCTAATAATGCTTTATATATACCTAATCATGTGTTCTAGATCCATAATTAGGCCACAAATGTCCATAATTAGGACATATGGATACTCATTAGGCCCTAAATATACAATCAGTCCTTGTAACTCCAAAAATAGGCCATGTAGATCCATACTAGGCACTAAATATATGGATTAAGGGAACACTCCATGGTTTATAGCCTTAAACTAGGACTTGGGAGATAAGGTCCATAATTTTTACACCTACACCTTCAAATTTGGATTGTATTCCACCCTTGGGAAAATAATGTCCTTTCTACAAAGCATGTATTATAGTTTAGGTCCTTGTATATGGATTATTAGCCCAAAAAACATTGATAATAAGAAAAATCATTATTGTTTGGCCCAACCCATATCTTGGACCACAAGAACCATCCATGTTGCATCCCAAAATTGAAATTGGTTTCATTTTCCCTTTGTAGAGAAAATATTGGACCTCTAGGACCTATATTATGGTCTAGGGATTCATATATGTCTTATGAGCCCCAAAATCATGGATTGGGGATAAAATAGTATGTTTTCAACCCCAAACCATGGCTTGAACAATAAGAACCATTTATATTTTCATATAATCCTCCTATAGGCATGTATTTCACTTGCAAACCATGTAACATCATTCAAAGCCATATGCACGACCTCTAAGCCCCATGAATCATTTTTTTTCCCCTTTGAAGTTCAATTTTAGGATCCTTTCGGAGACAAAGTCCTTGAAAACTATGAAGGAAATATTGATAAAAAAATATATATCACAATTGGGATCCATAAGTTGTAATGTGTGTATCTCATAGTGATTAAGTGGTGTTTGCAAGGAACGAAATGCTTCATGTGAGCATGGTGAAAATCACCTGCTAGCTAAAGTTGATCAAAGGCATTGTTGGTTTTCTACTCTTCTACTTTAGCAGTTGTCTACTCTGATCCTATCTTATTGTCATAGATTGACCCAGGTTCAAATTTATAAGCTCCCAAAAAAAATCCCTCTAAAACTATCAGCCCCTTTGGTAAACCAGAAGCCAACACAACACATAGGGTGTACTATGCAGTCTCACCCGAGATAACTCTATGGGTGGATGAAATACTTGAGTGTTTGCAACCTATGAATGAGTGGAGATCTATGGTTGTGTCTTGTAATCTTTATTTATCCAGTCTAACATCTTATTATAGCAGTGATTTTATTCATGCATTTGAAATATCAGATCTAACTAGTCATTGTATTCATTTATCTAACATTCAACACTTAACAACAATAGAGACACATACATTCAATCACATAGCATAGGTGTTATCATGGTTTACCCTCTCCTAGGATACATCCATAAATATATGGATCTCGAGATTTTCATTATGGTTCAGTAATATGTCACGTCGTGTGTGTTTACAATCTTGGATCTTACACTCTGAATCAGCTCCTCAACCCCTGTGAGGCTAAACATATCACACTAGGATCCTCAGCCTGTGATCTAACCCTTGGGATCAATTTTCTCATTTCTTCTCTATCTCACCAGCTTACTGAATAGTACAATTCTTACAACTCTCTACCATCCCTCGTCCTCTTGTCCTCTTCTCTCTTTTCTGCCACACTCTCCTCCTCCTTCTATCCTCTAAGTACTACTTATTTATATCCTTGGCTCATCATCCATTACAATACATTTCAAAAACCCTAACCCTAGCATTGTTAGGTATTCCTTGCATGCATGCCTCACATGCTTCCCTCACACGTGCTACTTTTCCTTCCAACTGTCCTTTCTTCCTTTCATGCTTATCTTCCAAAAAATAGCCTTTTCTCCTGACTGGGTCTACGTCCAATAGGCCCCCAACACTTACATGTGGCTCACATTGATCCACCTAATCTTTGTTCACTTCCTCAACATCTCCTGCGAGAGTATGGAACTTGTATGTGAGTTCCCTTTCTTGTCTTTGATCCTGCGTGGTCTTTTCTCTAAGCGCGTCTAATATTTGCATTGTCATCTCCTCGTTGATCATATTTTCACACTCTGCCTGAGTTTGCGCCATGTTCTTCTTTGTCTTCTCTTCCTTTGCAATGACTTCCACTGCTAGCTCTTAGAGAGGTTCCATTTGAGCTTGTTTATCTTTCTTCTGTGTCTGCACAGCTATAATCTCTGCTTACAATTTCTTCATGTCTTGTACTCCTTTGACGTGCTCAGTGAACTTCATCATATTCTACCTCTTCTTGAGCTCCTGGATAGTTGCACTTATATTTTCCTCTTCCTGGTCCCACTATCTGACATGTTGATACTCCTCCAACTTTGTTAGTAGTTGTGTGGCTCTATCGAACAAGTCGACAACATCACTGACTTTTCGTTCAATTTCCTCCATATTACATGTTGCTTCCTTCTTGCTTTGTTCCTTCACCTCTGGGGGAGTGATAGGGATGAGTTGTTCCCGAAGATTCCTGCCTGTATTAGTCGATTGTTCACACAATCTGATCAATTTTATACGTCGTCATGGGCTCTTCTATTTGCATGCTCTTTGGAATTTTGTCATAGGCTACATCCAATCCCTGCTCGAGCCTATCTACAGATATTTTTCATCTTTGGTCTCGATCTTGACTTTCTCAAGCACCAACTCCAACGCTTCTATGTTTTCCTTTATGTGCTACAACTCTGTTGCATATGTACGTTGCGCACGACTGTACCTCTTGTGTGAAACTGACTTGCATTTTATATAACACCTTGGTTGGTATCCTCCCCATTACCAACTATATATGTGCCCGATATTTCAAGGGTGTCTGGCCTACAATTTCATCCATGCGCAGCATGCTGGGTGTAATTTGAAAAATCTATCTCACTTGTGCTATCGCCTGGATCATATCCTACTCTCTCGTCATAGCCTTGGATCCTGCTTATGATGTTGTGGGGACTAAATCTATTCCTCTTCCCACCCTATGCATTTCTCTGATCTACTCGAGGAGCTACCTCATGTCAACCATCTCGTCCTGGATCTAGTCCCTTTGATGCTAGGCATCTTCAAAGTCCTCAACTTCTCGGTCATGGACTCTTTCAGCCATGAGGTCTGCATCATCCTCAGTGATTGTATACCTTGGTGGTGTTTTGTGTGCCTTTGCCTTCTTTCACACACCCCAGTGTGTATGATTAGCCTCTTGGTCTGGCCTTGTTCCTATTGGGTAGCACTCAATGTGGTCCCACATGTTGTATTAGCCTCTTTTTATTGTTCCTGCGATGTGTGGGTGGTATCATTTTTCCCCACCTGGGTACCTTTATTTATCACACCCCCTTCCTTTTGTTGTGTCGGATTCTGACCTGGATTTGGCTTCTTGGGCGTCATTTTATCTCCAAAAAGTGTCTGTTATTTCCCTCCATCAACCTCCTTATCCGTTGACATCTCTTGAATCATGATTGAAACTCTCTAGTCATCTTGCCAATCCTTGATGAACATCTCTATGTCCTCTTCTTTGACGTAGTATCGTAGTTGTATCCATTCCTTCTCAGGATCCTTTTGTGCTTGGATCCATATTGTATGCCTGGTCACTTTGAATTTGGTGATGTTTCGATATTGTGCAACCACTTCTGGTGCAATCCTCCAAGTGTTGGCAATGCTTTCCTGCAAGTTGTTGTAATACTCTGTGAACATCCCTACATTTTCACTTCTGGTTTTGGATTCTGAAGTGCTCCCCAATGATATGTAATGCGTTGTGTGGAAATGAGTGGTTTACTCACAAAAGTATGTATATTTAGGCTCCCTCCATATGACCAAGGTGAACAAGATGAGTAGCCAAGAGTAGTGGAACTTTGTCCCCAGGTCCTATGCATATTTTCAGTCCTCAAGGAACATATTTAACAATTACATGGCCCAGCTAAGTAGAGTGCCCTCTGCACACAGTGTTGTAGCTACGACGAACTTGGCAGGGACTTCCTCCTTGCGACACTTCCTGAGCAACTTGCATGCCATGATTTTGGTGGCCAACCTTTTTGTTGCATCATGGATGTGCTTGATGATGATTTTGCACGACCCTCTTTATGTTCCATACATCTTATTCATCTCCTCTACCAGTGCCTTCTCCTTTTTCTTCTCTTAGAGGAATTGCATGGGACTCTCCCCTCAACATGGAAGCTCTGTGATAAACATAATGAGCTCTATGTCTATCGAGACAGGATCTTGTACCCATAGGTACCCTACATGAAATCTATTTTCCATCAGTTGCTTGACACAGTTATTTACATCGCGGCCCCTACCAAAGTGCGGGATATCCAATAGGTTTAGAATCTCAGTGTTGGCCAGTCCGGTTGCCCACTATTTCTATTGGAAAATTGGATCGTCGAAGGGTCCTATACACATGCTATCCAGGTAAAATTTCTCTTCAAACTCAGGGAACTTGTCCATGTTGGTCACATCATGGTTCAAGTACCATATTTTTTCCACGCATCCTAACAGGCTAGTCATGATACACACCCCTTCCCAAATGCGTGGTAATACTATGGTTATTGCAGCCTACCTGTGCGGTGATCTTGCTACTAGATTCTTAACCTTCCGCTATGGTGGTTGACTCGAGGTTCAAGCTTCCATTGTTCTCTCCTCTGTATATGCCTCTCGTCGACCGGTGACATCTTCTACTATACGCTAATGTTTTTGCTCCGACATTATTGTGTGTGACCTTTCTAGCGTGGTCGCTTCTATCTGGTTTGGGACCGTCCCATTAACCCTAGGGGCATCTTCAGGTTTTCCAGGGCATGAAGGATTATGTGTGTCCTTGGTCTGTTGGATCTGTCCTACTTCTAGAATATCAATGTCCATTCCCACTACTGTTGTTTGTTGGGTTTCCTCCACCACACTTGTGGGGCTCTCTGGTTCCATATTGGGTGAAGGTGTTTTGTCCAAGTTGATGAATTCGGTATTTGTGTTGGTTCATGTTCAATTCCCTATGGTTGTATGGTTCTCTAAGGTTTCTTTGAGGCCGTCTGTAGGCCTAGATCGACGCACCTAGCTTGGGTGTTTCCATGGTTGTTAAAATGGTTTTCATCAAGCTAAATCGTTATGTGACTCTTGTGACCTTGCTCTCTGCTCTGTATTCTCTATCTCTCTATGCTTTCTCAATTTCACAATAACCCTTCTGATACCAGTGTACATTCCAAATATAGAAATCGTGTGAAACTTATCAGAGAAGTTACTCAAGTTGTGGTTTAAATGAATTGGCGCTTCCCACATTCCTGCAATTGAATTTCCTTGACATCGCAAGTTGGCACAATTAATGTGGAGTCCCATCAATCATTCTTGTCATTCAATTTTGATAGACACCACCAGTTGGCGCCTATTTGTTGTAACCGCCATTTTTCCAATTTTTCACCTTTTTCTGACCATTGGTATTTTTTTCTGACGCGCTAATTATTCTAAGTGTGAGTTATGTTGTTTGGTCAGTGCACGTGGACATTTTGTTTTTGGTATGCTACTCCTATTCTTTAACTGGGTTTTGTATTCTGTTGTCTGGCATGGTAACCCCTTTGTTGTTGCACACAGCCCTTTGTTATCTAGTGCATTATTTTTTAAGTGTTAGGAGGTCAACTGTCCCTATACAGCTTCAGTCGAATCCCATTGATCATTCCTCTAAGTTTTGTTCCTCCCAAATCCTTCAACTGTACATATCCTCCATCTTTGACATCCCTTACTTCATATGTTCCCAACCAATGCATTCTGAGTTTTCTTGGGTGTTTGTTGGCAACAGGCTGAAGTGGAAAGAAGGATGATTGTGGGGAAAGAAAGCATGTAGAAACAAAAATAACAGCTAGAGGGAAACACAACACGTGTGCATGCAAGAAAGTGTGCACAAGGAAAGTGACAGCTGGAAGGAAGAACAGTATGTGTGCATGAGAGGAAGACCTAACGTCAACACGGTTAGGTTTTTGGTAATGTATTGTAAACGGCTGAAGAGCCTGAAATGTATAAATATAGATACATAGGTATCATAGGGGGTTCCTTGTTAGTTTTCTTTTGTATTGTTCCATCATAGATATGTATGAATTGATGCAATATGTAATGTGGTTATGAACCATTTTTGTAAGTCGTTGAGCTAGCGGAGAGGAGATAAGGAATATCTAAGCATTAGATCGTAGGCTGAGGATCCCAGTGTGATCTAGTTTGCCTCATATAGATCTTACCCATCTAAGGAGAATTGTAAGCGCTCGGCACTGTAGATGTAGAACTACCATAATAAAAGAGCCAAGAGCCAAGATTTTGTGGACATAGACCAAGAGGGGGTGAACCACGGTAATATCTGTGTAATTTGCTGAATGCATGCATATATTTATATTATTTTAGTAGTTAATTGTTGTGCTTAATGAATGAATGAGTTGTTATATTGCTATAAAATATAGTTTTTCTATTAAGGGAATAAATTTTTGAAGGGACTGCATAGTCATGAATATAGTAGATTGCAATCACCATTTATAGTAGATGGCTCTAAATACCAATCTCATATCTCATACTCAATCCTAGGCTATAAACACCTGAGTCTTACAACCACCCATTTAAAGTTACCTCGGGTGAGACTGCGCAACGCATCCATAAGTTGTGTTTCCTTCTAGTTTACCAGGAGGGCCAATAGTTTTAGAGGCTTTGTTGGAAACCCGAATGACATTAACCGTAGGTCATTAACTCAGACAGTATAGAGGAAGAGTAGTTAAAACCAACAAATGGTTCCTTTGCCATGTTGGTAGGAATGAGAGAGGACCGAGTAGAGGAGATAGATTGAGCGAGAACAGAACGAAGAAAAGAAGAGACCAATGAGCCATTAGAATGGAATGTTGAGACCATGGAACCCCACAAAATAATAAATAGAAGGCTGGATGACAACCAAAGAGATAGATTTTGCACAGAAAGACAATACAAACCCTAGAATCACACCTCGAAAATATCTGGACAAATACGTGTTTACTGATTTGCATGAAGTCTTTTTCTTTGATTTTCAGCATCTACTGCAGGAGTGGATACTAAGGTTGAAGGATAAACACACAAAGAACCGGATTCGATAGCTAGATTGGACCCCAGTACATATTGAGAAGTTATAGCAGGTGAACAACAAATTCACCCACGCAATAGATTTTTGGCTTGACAATATTGTGGCAGGCTTCATAACAGAGTTTGCAGTTGACATAGCAAAGTCATACAGCATAGCGGAGCACAAATTTCTACACGGACACCGAGGAGGGTACATTCGATCACTGTATACTTCTATTAAGATACTGCTATATAACAAAGGTGTAATGGCAATGGAATCAGACAGCTAAACTTCCCTATGTGCATGGGGGAAAGGGAGAAGCACTGACAGAGAGAGGATAAATGGAAGGAGTTAAAGATAAAGGCAAGAAGGAGGAGGAACCCTTGGACCCGATCATGATGGATGACGACCAGATCAAGTGGATATTTGCGTCAATAGGAAAGACATGTAGCGGAGTACCCTACCAATACAATATGAATACCAAGAAGAGAGTTGTAGATACGAGGGAAGGCTTGGTGAGAGATGAGGAAGAGGTAGAGGATCTTCGGGCTATGGAGCAGATTGAGGAAATCCTGTGCACAACATATGAGAGGAAAATGAGAGGTCCAAGAATGGGAGGATAAGGAGGCCATCCTATCCATATTAATGTTAGTGTGGAACCCATAAACCCATGTGTGACTAATACACCAAAGAGAACACCATCATTTAGAAAACCAAATTTCGGAGGAAGTCCGACAACAGGAAGCACATCTACACAAGGAGAAACAACCAGAGGATCCAATTCAAGCATCACTAGTCAAGTATATACACCACGCAGAGGAGGTAATAGTTTAGTATTCAGAATGGCAGGACACGATCCCACCATTAGATTACCAAAATTTCAAGGAGAAGCAGCAGAGGACGCTGAGAAGAATTTGTTCATTTATGCAAAGATCTGGGAAGCAAAACAGATCACTGATAAAGATACCAAACTCACATAGCTAGTGATTACGCTAAGATATCACACACTAGAATAGTACATGAGTCTAGACACAAACAGTGCCCCTGGAACGACAAGGACACTGGCCGACATTAAGAAGTTACTAAAAAATGAGTTCCACAAGCCAAGCTCAGAGGATAAGTACATGAATGAGATGATCTAAATAAGATAGAAACTAGGAGAGTTTTTATGGGATATCGATCACATTCTCAAGCGACTGAAGGGAAAGTTAAAATACCTTATGACTGATATGCAACATCGGCACCTGTTTGTCAACTCACTACTCCCACACTTAAAATACCCTTTACGACAACATAAATTTCAGATGCAGGCAGAGGCTCTGCAAGTAGCCTTGCAACTAGAAGAGAACTAATACTAGCAGATGGACCCAGCTATCGAATAATTGAAGGAGGATTTGAAGAATCTAACGTTTTAGTTGAACCAAAATAAGAACACCAAACGAGAAGTCGTTTGGTGTACCACATGCAGGACGGAAGGACACCACAAGAACAAATGCCCAACATTCATGCAGTATATGGTAGCAGGTATGCCTAATCTGTTACCACGGGGAGGACTATGGTGTGAAATATGGAAGAAATTGGGTCACGACCCTTATCACTACACGATGATGCATAAATACCAGTCAGTTCCAAAGAATTCATATTGCACCTTTTGCAAGTTAGTGGGCCACGATGATAAAGATTGCAGAACTATGAAGATGATGCAATAAAGGACATCAAATGAATATAGAGTACATTCCAAAATGATGACTGGGAAAGAAACACTGTAGTTTAATCGGGTTCTAGCTCCATACAACACTGCGCAGCAGCAGTATAATACTGTGCATCAACCATACAACAACGCGTAGCCACAGTACAACCCGTCACAACCCTAGTACAATACCATGCAATATAATTAGGTGCCATATTATAATACGACGAGAGGTGATTGAGGAGGCTACAGAGGAGGAGGATGAACCAGAGGAGGTTTCGGATGAGGTAGAGGACCAATCACATTTCACAATTGTCAAAAAATGGTACATTATGCATGGGAATGTCCACTACCACCAACAACTTGTATGTATTGTCGTGCATCAGACCACGATATAGAGGAATTCCCGACATTACTAGTAAATATTCAGAAAAAGAGGAACCAGAACAACCAGAATGTTCAGTGGATCTCAGCCGAAGCAAGGGATGAAAGATGAAACATCAACATAGTCACTCGCGGAGGAGATAAAACAGGAACTGACGCAGTTCGACAAGAACCAACGTAGAACCAATGGGTAAATAAGAACACCGAACCAAGGAAGAAGTTTGACACGCAAAAGGAAAAATAGATCTTTAAAGAGGCCAGACAAGAATTTTAGAAGCAAGACACAGTGTTGAATTCAACTGTGCAGCAAGACAAGGAAGCACCAGAATACGAGATGCCTCCATATTTGGATCATGCCAATGGGATGCAACCCATGGGACAAGTAAGTGAAATCAAAGGCTTTTTGAAATCATGTGTAAAAGTATTAAGTGATCCTTCATCTTTGAAGATATTGCAAAAAATCCTAAAAAAATGTAGTAGCGAGACAAAAGAAAATCTAGAACCAAAAACAATTAATCACCTACAAACAAGAAGAAGAACAAGTAGGCAATTTATACTAAATGCTAACATTGGGATTTCAATATGGGAGACATCAGACTAGATCTAGGATCCGAAGTGAATGTATTACCAAAGAGGACATGGAAATGCATGGGAGAACCAACATTAGGATACTCACTTGTCCAACTGAAACTAGAAAACTAGCACAGAGTCCTACCAATAGGTAGACTAAAAGGAGTGACAGTAGATCTTGATGGAGTGCATACTAAAGCATATTTCGAGGTCATTGAAATAGTGGATGGCACAACACCTTACTTCGCGTTGCTTGGTCTGGATTGGGTGTTTGACAACCAGGCCATAATCAATTTGAAAACCAGGAAAATGACATTTGAATCCAGAGAATATAGGTTCATCATACCATTAGACCCATCAGAAGGGGAGAGTTTTGTAGAACCTACTTTCCTAGACTTATAGGAAATCAGCCAGTTGTACAGAACAACTGCGCACAATGAGGATTACATAAACCCAACTACATATGGGGTACTCAGTTGGTGAAGAATTACTTCATATGCAGCAGACTCAGACACCAGCTTCGAGAACTAGCAGTAGAGGCTACACGAAGTAACCATGAGAAGATGTGCAAGAATAGATCATGCAGTAATATGGGTAGGCACAAAAATTAGAGAACCACCTAGTTTCCATGGACTAAACGATTTGGAAATATTCTTGACACAATACAAAGATGAAGTGTTAGAGAACCATAGATTGTTATTGCTTGGATTAGCACTCAAGGCCACACCCGCAAATTGGTGGGGAGCACACAAAGACACAATCACAGATTGGTATCAATGTAAGCGATTACTATGCATAAGGTTCGGTGCATAATAGAAAAACAACAAACAACAGAAATACGAAGGATAAGGGACAACAGCAGAACACTTGGAGAAGTGAAAAACATTGTGGAAAATGACACCACCAGAGGAATGGCCTCGTCACTTCATACATACTCTAGAGGGCATACCAGCGAAATGGTATACAGACCAGGAATTGCGTAAAGGAACTATGACCTAGACGACATTGCAACATAACTTTACAGTCACTTTCTCATTTGAGCATGAGGACCCCAACATAGAGGCAGCCATTAAACAGATCAGAGGAGTAATATTCATTACCGAACCATAAATATAACTTATCACGGAAGAGAAACAACAGAATAAATAGACAGTCAAAGAACTATTGTCATGTTACCATGTACATGAAGAAGCACCATATGAACATGATCTGCGTGATATTCAGATCTAAGAAAAAGAAGATGAAAGAGATGTGGAAGGACCACCCATAGAATTATAATTCATTTCCACGCCAATCAAGGTAAAGAACTTTAACATCTGGTGAGATGAGAAGCCCAAAATGGCCAACATTGGAGATTACTGGGATGAACAAACAGTAGAAATCATCACAGAGTTGTTGCATGAATATAGTGACCTATTTCCCACAACATTTACAGAGATGAAAGGCATAGTCAGAGAACTAGGAGAAATGAAGATACCACTTATCCCTGACACGAGACCTATTAGACAGTGACCATACAGATTGAACCCAATATACAAACAGAAAGTTAGATCTGAGATCGAAAGGATGCTCGAAGCCGGCATCATAGAACCAATCAAGGAATCAAAGTGGATAAGCCCAATGGTAGTACAGGACAAGAAACAAGGAGGGATCATGATATACGTTGACTTGAGGAAGTTGAACGATGCATGCCTACATGACCCATTCCTTACACTGTTCATAGATGAAGTGTTAGAGAATGTGGGAGGACATGAAGCTTACTCATTCACTGATGGAGTCTCGGGATACCATCAGATTAAGATAGCACAGGAGGAAACACACGAGACAACATTTGCAACAGAATGGGGATCTTATCAGTACATAGTCATGTCATTCGGATTGAAGAATGCACCCGCAATATTCTCCATAGTGATCATCACAACATTTAAGGAATTCATCCATCAGTTTCTTGAAGTATACCTGGATGATTGATAGTATATAGTCTATTGAAAAAACATGTGGAAGTTTTATGACTGATGTTAGAAAGATGCAGACAGTGTCATATATCACTGAACATCAAGAAATGCATATTTGGAACACTGTTTGGGATACTATTGGGCCACATAGTATGAAAACAAGGTTTATTAGTAAATCCGACAAAGATCGCAGTCATTGTTAACTTACTAGCGCTAAAAACAGTCTGTCAGCTAAGAGTGATGTTAGGACACACAGGATACTATAGGAAAATAATCAAGGGATATGCGCAGATCACAGCCGTAATGGAAAACATGTTAAGGAAGGATACAAAGTTTCAGTGGAATGATGAGTGTCAACATGGTAAGGATACCTTGAAGGAAAATATGGCTATTGCGCTGATATTAGTATTTCCAGACTGGGAAAAGACATTCCATGTACATGTATATTCATCATCGATAGCACTTGGAGCTATATTGGCATAGCCAAGAGTGGGAGACTTGGATCACCCGATAGCATTTGCAAGAAGAAAGTTATCATTCTCAAAACAAAAATACAACACGATAGAAACAAAAGGCCTAGCCATGGTCTATGCACTACAAATGTTCAGGAATTACTTATTGGGAAAACACTTTAAGATGTTCATAGATCACTCAGCCCTGAAATACCTAGTCAACAAGCTAGTGTTGGAGGGGAGAATCTGTCAATGGTTTCAAGAATTCAACCTTGAAGTAATAGTTAAACCAGGAAAACTGAATGCAGGACTTGACCACCTATCGAAGGTCACAAATGGACAAGAACCTATGAATCTAGAAGACAACTTTCCAGATGCACAATTATTCTCAGTACAGATTGTTGATGAATACTTCACAGATATAATTCAGTACTTGAGTACAGGTACTGTGCCGCAAGAATATAGCACTGCGCAGAATAAGAACCTAGTAGTTCACACAGTCGACTATCAACTAATTGCAGGACACCTATACAAAATGGGCGTAGATAGAATTTTGCAAAGTTATGTGTTAGAGCACAAAATACCAAGAATTTTAGCAGAATCCCATGAGGGAATAGTAGGAGGGAAATATGCAGGTAAATCTACTGCGTAGAAGGTATTGCGCGCAGGACTATGGTGGCCAATGATTCACAGATACTCGAAGAAGTACTTTTAACGATGCAATGTCTGTCAAAGGGTAGGAAAACCCAACAAAAGGGATGAAATGCCACTAAGAAAACAAGTAACATTACAGGCATTTGACAAGTGGTAAATAGACTTTATGGGACCAATTCACCCACCAGCCAAAAGAACAGGGGCAACGTACATCATCACTGTGAAGGAATATTTAACAAGATGGGCGGAAGCCACACCAGTAAAATATTGGAGCACAGAGACACCAACACTAGTAATCACTAGATTTGGGTGCCCAAGAGTTTTGATGAGAGACCAAGGCACGCACTTCATAAACAACACCATCCATGCAATGACTAAAGAGTTTGAATTCCATCGTCAGAAGATCACACCGCATCATCCATAGGCAAATGGCACAGTGGAAGCCTTCAAAACAATTCTAGAGAACGCGCTGACAAATATTTGTAACGTCAACAGAGATGACTGGGACCTTAAAGTACCAGCAGTATTATGGGCATACAATACTACATGCAAAAAATTGATGGAGCAAATTCCATTTAAATTGGTTTATGGCCAAGAAGCATAAGTGCCACTAGAAGTTTTAGTACCCAGCTTGCACGTAGAAGCCATCAGACAAATGACAGAATGAGGCACAGTATAGGAGAGACTGAATCCGTTATTGACCATGGAGGAAGACTGAATCTTGGCAGGATTCCATCAACAAGTGCCAAAATAAAGAGACAAATCTTGGCACAATAGACACATCAAGAAGAAACTGTTCAAGGAAGGACATCTAGTATTGATGTATGATAGTAAATCAATTCAGCACCCGGGAAAACTCAGAATGCATTGGTTAGGGCCATACAAAATAAAATCTATGACAGATGGAGGAGTTGTACAATTAAGATATTTAGCAGGCACGAAACTCAAAGGAATGATCAATTGGAACCGACTGAAGTTGTATAAGGACAGTCTATCACCTACCGCATAGTAAAAAAAAAGAAAAACAACAAAAAGGATGTAGTGCGCCAGAGGTAGAAAGGCCACATGAAGGTAGAAACATGACTTCTACAAAGTCAAGGATAATGGTTATATACAAAGGGAAACAAGCGAGAAAAGGAAAGTTAGCAAAAGCAGGATGATAGGACATCACTACGCAAAATTAAAGGATGGCAAGGACCAATGGGACATCATATTAATCGCGCCAATTGGAGAAGGCAAAATGAGAGTAATGGAAAGTACGAAACCATCGGAGATGCATTGAACCGACAACTATGGTGCACTAAACTGATAATGGAGGAAGCTTCCTTGACAAATTTATGGCAAGTCGATACAACATGCGAGCACAGGAAAAACTAGTCTATTCGCGAAAGGAGAGAAGACAGAGAGTAATAGCAACTAAAATGCACAGAACAAGGCTACAACGATCACAAAATTTCTTCGAACCCAGAAAACGTTTGACAGTCACCACTATGGAACCACCAAAGAAAGAAGAAGCAAACCAGAGTGCCAGATCGACCAAGGATCAAACTAGGTCACGAGGACCGTTGGAAGAGAATGAACAGTAGCAGCTGGAGATCATCGATATTGATAAAATCCCATCCCCAGAAATGATACCAGTGAATTCTACACCGATACTGGAAGAAATTCAAAAGCCAAAAGTAGAGGCCATGAAAGTAGATATGCCAGCAGCGGTGCAAGAGCCTCAGATACAGGAAGCATAAACCCAAAAGGAGGTGCAACCAGAGATCACTGAAGCAGCCCCAGATGTTAATGGAACAACATAGAATATGGAAGCAGCAGTGGAGCAAGATGAATCTCAAACAACCATCTCATAACACCCAACAGAGGAGACTATTGAAGATGTCTCGTCTTGGCCGGAATGGATTACGAAGGAGAAAACAAAAGTTGTTGGAACTTTGAGCCAGCCACCGCCACAGAAGAATAAGATACAAATACCAAGCTCACCCTGCAAGAAACCTACAACAGAAATTGTTCTACCATGCATACCAGCTAGAGTACAGGTAGGACCAGAGCTATTGGGCCATGTCGGAAAGCTCAAATATTTCAACCATGATGTAGCGTATGACACCAAGTTCCTAGAACTTTCGAAGAGAGTCTTTTTACAGACTACGGGTACGAATGCATTCAAAGAACTGATTCATAAGCCGCATCAATGAGCAACTGGGCTGGAGAAAATGAGAATTTTAGGTCTATTGTACCTACCACATTTTGGCAGGGGACAGTACACAAAATCCTGCATCAAACAGTGGTTAGCAGTCACACATGGAGGGGACATATGGCTGGACAAATCCATCCCCATAACTGTTGAGCTTATTGCGCAAATAATAGGGTTACAAATTTGGGGTATGGATCCCGCGTTGGTTCTGGACGACAAATCCAAGGAGAATGCGTTGGAAGAATAAATGAAGAAAAAGTATGACACCGCCAAGGGGACGAGAGGTATCATCATCAAATGAATCAACAATGTCGCCACACAATTGGGTGCAAACATCTTAGCCTGCAAGTTGCTAAGAAAATTCCACAGAGAGGAAATACTAGCTAGAGTCATTGCAGTTGCAGCCTAGTGCGCAGAAGGCACCTCTATGAGTTGGGTGCCATAATCATTGAACTTATTCCAAGAGGACTACAAAGATATGTAGGACCTAGGCAGAGAGTTTCACTACTCATGTTTTATTACCTTAATAGCCTTCATGGGATGGCAAGAACCAAGGTATGTAGTTTTTTGTACCAAACCAAACCTTGCGGGAGCGAGGTATCTATTGCTAAAATCTGGGTCGAATGTCAGGCATAAGAGGGAGAACAGGATCATATTTGAAGCATACCTACATGACATATAGGAAGCCATCAGCCGATCATGGATAATAACACCATAGGCTTTCGCGCAATATGCGGACATAGCCAATTTCCAGTCCACACGACAACCATTGTGGATATAAGCAAGGCAAGATCCATCTAAATAGTCACTACAGATGTGCTACTGCATCACAGAGGATGATATAAATATGGTCATCAGCAAATGGCCTGACGAATGGAGGATCCTAGCCATTACCTGGGAAGTACCAGAAAGAACAACAGAGGAAGAGGCGGAGCAGGGAGCAATGCAGCCTCCGGAAATCCAAGTGCCCAACAGACCAAGAACAAGCCAAGGAAATCATATACAGACAGACGAAGGGCCAAAGAATATAGGAACCCAGAAGGGGAAGAAGGAGAATACACAACTGACCAAGGAACATCAGAAACAGGCTGAGGAAGCGTAGGAGACCACCTCAAATCCCAACACACAGGAACCAGAGGGGAATAAGAGACCGACCACGCAGGTAGGAGGCACACACAAGAAATTGAAGGCACAACGAGCATTGCCAGACTATATGATCATGAAGGATGATGGTAAATGATTGCCAAAATGGTCCAGGATTGTCTAGTCGAGGACTTCAATCATGCAACCCATCATAGGGAAAAACTGCAAAAAGAGCTGGTTGAAATGGGGCATTTCCTCAAGAAATTTGAGGAAGTACATATAGAAAGAAACAATAGGGGAATAGAGCCATCAACACCACAGAAAGGAGGAAGAGTGCAAGACGAATATTGACAGTCAGACAAGCGGATATTGTAGCCACACGCAACATTCCATATCAACCCCAGTATGTTGCGCATGGACAAAATTGTGGGGTAGAAACCCTTGAAAGACTTAATCCAAATCCAATTTTTTTTGACAAGGATACCATCAGGGACATTACACAGGTTGCAGGTGAGTGTTAACCATGAGGTATAGTCTTGTGCATGCAAAGACTTAATCAAATTAAAGCATGCAACAAATAAACAAGACGAATTCAAAATAGGCTACGAAAAGGCTAAATCTGAGACCGAGTAGAAAAGGGAGTGCCTAAAAGGATTAGAGCATAAAGTGGCAGGAACTTATGAGAAGATTCCACAGACCGCGTAGAGTGAGGAAATTGCAACAACAGAAAAGATTGATCAGATTGCACAGGCAATTGATCAATATCATAAGGAGATCGAGAATCTTCGAGAACCTTGCTAGAATCATATCTTCCTCCAACCACTCCACCAACAGTTAAGGAGCAAAGGAAATAGGAAGCAACAACGCAACTATAGGAGATAGGGTAGCAGGTTCACACAGCAACTGACTTGTTTGATAAAGCAACGCAACTTTGGAAAAGGTTGGAGGAAGATCCACAGGTCCAATGGTGGGACAAGGAAGAGGAAAGGATCAATGCAGTGATCCAAGAGCTCAAGAAGAATCATAATACCATACCAATCCCTAAATGATTCAAAGGGACGCAGGAGATGAAGAATATGTAGGCAAAACTCATCACTACGCAAACGCAGAAACAGGAGCATTAGACTCAAATAGAGACATTGTAGGAACGGGTAGCAAAATTACTGGCACATGAAGAATTAATTAAGACACAGATAGCATAGACCCAGGAAGAATGTGAAGGAATGATCAATGATGAAGTTGCAGTCCAGGTAGTGGACACAATCAAGGAGAAGATCGCACAGGCACTGACACAAGCAACAGAGCTCAAGAAAAAGTTTCATACTCTCACCAAGGAGATCGAGGAAGCTTAGAAGTATTAGGTGTCTCGGGATGAGCCACATGTCAGTGTTGGGGGCCTGTTAGCAGCAGGCCGAAGTGGAAATAAGGATGATCATGGGGAAAGAAAGCATGCAGAAATTGAAGTAACAACTGGAGGGAAACACAACATGCGCGCATGCAAGAAAGTGTGCACAAGGAAAGCGACAGTTGGAAGGAAGAACAACACACGCGCATGAGAGGAAGACCTAACTTCGGTAGGGTTAGGGTTTTGGTAATGTATTGTAAATGATTGAAGAGCCTAAAATGTATAAATATAGATACGTAGGTATCATAGGGGACTCCTTGTTAGTTCGTTTTTGTATTGTTCCACCATAGATATGTATGAATTGATGTGATATGTAATGTGGTTATGAACCATGTTTGTAAGTTTTTGAGATAGCATAGAGGAGAGAAGGACGATCTGAGGATTAGATCACAAGCTGAGGAGCTTGGTGCGATCTAGTTCACCTCATATAGATCTTACCCATCTGAGGAGAATTGTAAGCGCGTGGTGTTGCAAATGCAGAACTACCATAATAAAAGAGCCAAGAGCCAAATATTTGTGGACATAGCCGAGGAGGGGGTGAACCATGGAAATATATATGTAATGTGATGAATGCATGCATATATTTATCTTATTTCAGTAGTTAATTGTTGTGCTTAATGAATGAATGACTTGTTATATTGCTATGAAATATGGTTGTGTTGTTAAGGGAATAAATTGTTGAAGGGAATGCATAGTTGCGAATATAGTATATTTCAATCACCATTTATAGTAGATGACCTTGAATACTGATCTCATATATCATACTCAATCCTAGGCTGTAAACACCTGAGTCTTACAACCACCCATTTAAAGCTATCTCGGGTGAGACTGCGCAGCACATCCGTGTGATGTGTTTCCTTTTGGTTTACCAGGAGGGCCTATAGTTTTAGAGGTTTTGTTGGAAAACTGAATGACATGAACCCTAGGTCATTAACTCAAATAGTATAGAGGAAGAGTAGTTAAAACCAACAGTGTTGCAAATATTTATTGTCCTACACCAAGACTAGGTCTCCCTCCTTGAATTTTTTCTTCTTGATATGTCTATCATGCCAAGTGTTTTCCCTTTCTTTCTGTACCTCTTGGTGAAACCTTGCTAGAATCATATCTTCCTCCATGATTATCATTTTTTTTAGCCTTTCTTGTACTGCGCCTCACTCTTTCATGTTTGTAATTGCTGCTACGTGTAGACTAGGTACCAAAACTTCTAATGGAACCACTGCTTCTTGTCCATACACCAATATGAATGGTGTTTTCCCTATTAATATTTTGCATGTGGTCTTGTATTCCCACAATATTGTTGGTATCTTCAACTCCCAATCATCCCTATTGACATTGCAGATTTTTGTCAATGCATTTTCTAGGATCTTATTAAAAGTTTCCATTATTCCATTTTCTTTAGGATGATATGGTGTACTCTTTTGATTATAAACTTAAAACTCCTCAATCATATCCTTAATAGTGTTGTTAATGAAGTGAGTGCCTTGGTCACTCATCAAAATCCTTGGGCATCCAAATCTAGTGATCACTTTCTCAAACAAGAAGTGTGTTTGTGTCTTCGCACTACAATATTTTACTGGTGTTTCTTCTGCCCATCTTGTTAAGTATTCTGTCACAGTAATAAATTCAGGGATGATTTTAGGGGCTAAATTTCTCTCATGGGATAATTTTCCATGGTTTTTCCAAAAACGATATTCGCTATTTTAAAAATGATTCACCCAAATTCTATAGGATAAAATTATTTTACCTTAAAAATCGCCAAAATTTTATAAAAACTATATAAAATCCTTAGAAATTTGAATATTTTTACAAAAATATCA
>SNQJ01S0093169.1:26651-58896 GCA_010110895.2 Picea sitchensis
GTTGGAATTTCTCCATTCTTGATTCACCTTCCTTGTGTCCTCATCATGAATTTCATGGGATACATTTTCACTTTCAGGTGTCCTCTCTATTATGAAATTTTTCAATCCTTCCATGATCTCCCCTTTTAAACCCTCCATCATCTATTATAGGTCATCTTTTGTTATTGTCTTCTTTTGTAAATAATTTATGTCCCTACACATTTCTTCACCTTCATCATGAGTCCATGTAGGATTATCTGGAGGCTTATTTGGTGTAGAAGTTCCCTTTTTGGGTGGCATGTTGGCCAAGTATCACCTTTGAACCTTGATTTTCAGGTGGTTCTACTAGACAATATTTCTTCTGTTGTTTCTCCAAAGTTTTGGCCCTTATAGGTATGAAAATTTATTTTTTGTAGTTATCTGATATTTATTCTCTGCAATGCCACAGGTCTGATCAAAATTGGATGTGACAAGTGGAATTTATGGTAACTTCACCACAACTTGTTGATTTTTGGCCTTTCCGGGAGATGTCACTTGTATAGCGTTCCCCGCACAAAATAATTGATATAAAATTCTAAAACTCATACCGGAAATACCACAGACTATCCACTATCCAATGCAACTAGTCTCACTCAATTTGGATACTCTAGGAAGAAGTTATGATTGTTTTACCTGGAACACATTCTTGAGACTAGTCAATAGGACTAGTCTGATACCCTATCTTCTACAGGGTGTATCTAAAAATGTAAGACGGCCCAGAAGCTTAAATTTTTACCATAGATACCTTACTAATTTTTGTGAATATCCTCTAGCGTTTAGGTTCTGAAACATTACAGAAAAATTTTTATAGAAAAAATTCCGCAATGACTCAGTTCAGGATGATTCCAGAACCCTATCTTGAACAGGTTGTATCTCAATAATTATAAGGCCTCAAGAGATGAAAGTTTAACCCAGTGTACCTTGATCTATCTAATAAATATCCTCCAAACCATTCCTTCTGAAATGTTGTAGAAAAAAAGTTATAGCAAAAATTCCAAGGTGTCTCAAATGTAGTAGTGAAACCCCAAGACCTTGAGCTCTGATACCATATGTTAAGAACCAAATATCAATATAGGATAGAAAAACCTCAGAATAAGTACTCAACACCTAGAAAAAGAGATAAATTTAGATAATAACCCTCTTCAAGGGGGCAACCTCCTTATGCCCACATAAATGTACAATTCCAAGATGATTCCAAATGAAAATTTCTCCTTGGTATATATAAGAGACTAGGAGGTATAATTACAACTAATGGAATAAATCCGACATAAATAAAATAAAATTATTAATGTAATATACCCCAATTAATGGGTAATGAGCCAATATTAGGGCTTAACACTTACTGTCATAGATTGACACAGGTTCATATTTATAAGCTCCCAACAAAATCCCTCTAAAACTATCGGCCTCTCTGGTAAACCAAAAGGAAATGCAACACACAGAGTGTACTACGCAGTCTCACCCGAGATAGCTCTATGGGTGGTTGAAATACTTAGATGTTTGCAACCTAAGAATGAGTGGATATATGTGGTTGTTTCTTGTAATCTTTCTTTATTCAGTCTAACATCTTAGTATAGCATTTATTCTATTCATGCATGTGAAATATCAGATCTAACTAGTCATTGTATTCATTTATCTAGCATTCAACACTTAACAACAATAGAGACACATAACATGGGTGTTACCGTGGTTCACCCCCTCCTAGGATCCGTCCACAAATATTTGGCTCTCAAGCTCTTTATTATGGTTCAGTAATATGTCATGTCGCACGTGTTTACAATCTTGGATCTTACACTCTCAATCGGCTCCTCGATCCCTGCGAGGCTGACTAGATCGCACCAAGATCCTCAACCTATGATCTAACCCTTGGGATCGAGTTTCTCATTGCTTATCTATCTCAGCAGCTTACTAAATAGTACAGTTCTTACAACTCTCTTCCATCCCTCATCCTCTCGTCCTCTTCTCGCTTTTCTTCCACACTATCCTTCTCCTTATATCCTCTAAGTACTACTTATTTATATCCTTGGCTCATCATCCATTACAATACATTGCAAAAACCCTAACCCTAACATCATTAGGTCTTCCTTTCATGTGTGCCTCACATGCTTCCATCACATGTGTTGATTTTTCTTCCAGCTATCCTTTCTTTCTTTCATGCTTCTCTTCCCAAAAATAGCCTTTTCTCCTTACCGGGTCTGCATCCAATAGGCATGGTGGGTTAATTGTTTTCGATTTTATGGTGTAATTATGTAAATAATATATGTGAAAAATGTTGCAGTCATTTTCCATGGAGATATCCGACATATTGTATCGCATTCCGAACAAGGAAAAAAATATCCCCCCCCTTATTGAATCACTCTTGTAGGATCCTTGTAGAGATAAGAGTCTTGAAATCTACCAATATCCTACCAATCAAATGATGCTTGGGACATAAGGGCCATCATTGTTACACCTAATCCTTCAAATTTGGATTATATTCCACCCTCGGGAAAAACATTCTATCTACAAAGAATTTATTATAGTTTAGGACCTTATATATGACTTCTTAGCCCAAAAAACATTGATAATAAGATAAATAAATAATTTTTTTTCCCAAACCATGGCTTGGACCATAAGAACCATCCATGTTGCATCATAACCTTGAAATTGGGTTCATTTTCTCTTTGTAGAGAAAATATTGCACCTTTAGGGCCTATATTATGGTCTACGAATTCATAATTGCTATCATATTCCCTTGAAATCAACATCATTTCATTGTCAAAGATTATATTTGTATTCATTGACTCTATATCATTATCAAGTCATGGAATTCTTCTTTATATTCTTATGCTATTTGGGGAATTTGTTCCATAAAGGTTACATATGAGGGGTAAAGGATTTAAAAACAAAATAAAAATTGTCTCCAAGCTTAAACAACATTTAAGAAAAACACATAATGGGATCTCCATACCAACCAAGTTATGAACATGTAACTTAAAAGGGTCATGACCTCCTGAATATTTTAGTCACCTTATAACTCCTAAGAAATATGCCCTAGTATTTTCCTTATTTATAACATTTCCTCTTATTACCTCTCATTATCGAAACATGTGTTTATTTAAAATAAAGATGATTAATTTAAAGCACCATAAGATCTAATAATATCATATATCATCAAAATGCAACATAAAATATAATGTTGTCCATGAAATCATTCAAAACAACCACATTGTAAATCTATCAACGTATAGCTAGCCATTGAATAATAGAAAGTGGCAATAATTTTCTATATTTATTACTAGAGAAAACAAGAGTATATCAAATTGGTACCATATGCTACTAAAATTGATCAATAATGGGCCATAATATAGCATCTACCACCAAAAATATAAAAATTGTGTTTACAAAAATATTCATCATAACTATGAATAACAATGTAAGTCCCATACCATATAGAAATATAGAAATAGAGTCTCAAATTAAGAATAAGGAATCCTTGGAACATCTCCCAAAAAGAAAAAGAATATACAATACATGGGGAAACATATTTTTCATTTGTATCAAAATTGGTAATTTGTTGTGTAACATTAACATAGATTAACTAAGCCCAATAAAATGAGTCACATTTTTCAATATGATGTGAAAACATAAGCAATATAATGTGGGAATTTAGGGGTATATTTATACCCTTCATGTGTATGAGAATCTAAGCTCTATATTTATACCTCTAAGCTAGGACATATAGGTCATACATTTCCTTTGATGTGGACTCTCGTAGTGGTTTATTCTCCAAGAGTCTATTAATTTATATGCATCATTATTTTGACTTGAGAATCTCTTCATATGCGAGGAATCCAACATTGCTTTTGACTTAAGATTTTGACTTAAGAATCTCTTAAGAGTTTATTTGGTAATAAGAATCTCTTCACATGCGAGGAAGCCAACATTTCTCTCAATGCATATGTGGTTGAGTGTGTGTTGGAATTGCCTTGTTTTTTCTCCCTAATTGGTTCTCTTTCATTGTCAAAGGATTTCAAGCTCCAATCAATAACCTCCCAAAGGTTTAAAACATTGGTAACGTAAGATGCTTATACAATATGTGATGTCCATGAGACATCATACTCCTTATAATCCTCTAGCATAATATTATGGTTATAATAAATTGAATACCAATGATATTTTCACATTTGGGATGCCCTAGCACTAATAGTGTCCCCAATAGAAGCACCTTTTTTTCTTTGAAGTATTTTCTACTATGCCATCAAAATAAGAATTTGATGAACATGGAACAATGGATATTTCTTGTGATACATGTCAAAGCTTGAAGATTTGATTCTATGCATGCAAAAACTAATTTACCACATTTCTATTAATTGAACATTTTGTGATTTTTTTGAATTAATTGCATTGCTAATGAGCACTAATAGGTGTCATTTTCATATAGGTACAAGTATTTTCATAATAGCTCCATCACATTATCAAGTTGTACAAATGTTTCACTCTTATCGGCATACTTGATCATGTTGGATTCCCTTGGGATTCTAGGATGTTTCAATTTCTTGATTTTTTACCGTGTCTTCAAGATACAAGTGTTGACGTGATAAATGATACAACCTCAAGGAGGACACCTTCTTGCGGAGGTTTTTACATAATCTCCATTTCTTGCGGAGTTAATTTTTCCAATTTCCTAAGTGCATGGATACATTTTGAAAAATTGATTATAGAGGTAAATATAGAAACAAAACATGAGGATGCAATAATTTAAAAGAATGGTTGATGTGATGACAAAATAGCTAAACAAACAAACTAATGGCAATTTAGTTTTGAGTGAACAATCTATCCATGTCAAATTTCAATGCATACAAAAGCAGTTTAAAACATTTCAACATTGGCCCCATTCAAAGGTCATTGTTGCCCATGTCTAGTCCTAGTATAATGTCTTTTAGTCATTTCTTTTAAAATTCGTTCAAGATGCACATTCCCTCGTTTAGTACCACAAGGGAATGCAATAACATTGATAAACAAGTACTTGATAATTTGCACAAGATTCATCAATTACTTCTTGTCTTTTTTTTTCTCCATAAAGAATATTAGTAAGAAATCATTATTTAAATATGAAATCTCATCTGACGCCTTCTCATTGCCACCAAAAGCATGGGCCTAATTGACATGATGTTGGTTTTGAGCAACATAGGAGATGAATATAAAGAGCACGACCATGACGATGGGTATGCTGGGAGTTCCATTCATGACATTAATCCGAGAAAGTTCAAACAAAACAAGGATGAGATCAGATATATAGAGTGGGTGTGTGAGTCATATTTGTTAAGAACCAAACATCAATATAGCATAGAAAAACCTCAGGAAAAGTACTCAACGCCTTGAAAAAGAGATAATTTCAGATAATAAGCCTCTTCGAGGGGGCAACCTCCTTTTACCCCACTTAAATTTTCAAGTCCAAGATGACTCAAAATGAAAATGTCTCCTTGGTATATATAGGAGACTTGGAGGTTTAATGGCCTAAAGCGGACATAAATAAAATAACATTACTAATCTAAATTACAACTAATGGCCTAAAGCTGACATAAATAAAATAACATTACTAATCTAATATGCCCCAATTAAGTGGTAATGAGCCAATATTAGGGCTTAACATGCCCCTCCCCTTGAGCTTCGAGGTAAAACTCCTTTTACCCACTTAAATTTTCAAGTCCAAGATGACTCAAAATTGAAATGTCTCCTTGGTATATATAGGACTTGAGGTTTAATGGCCTGTGTTTTACATAAAATAAAATAACATTTAATCTAAATTACAACTAATGGCCTAAAGTCGACATAAATAAAATAACATTACTAACTAAATGCCCTAACTATGGTGGTAATGAGCCAATATTAGGGCTTAACATGCCCTCCCCCTTGAGACAAGTGTTGGCCACAACACTTGAGTAACTCTAATGCTTATGTATAAAAGGAGACTCCATCTTCCCAAGTGGAATCTTCAAATTTAGGTTTCCATTTAATGAGATACTCTAAAAAAGGATCTATTCCCGCTTGGTACTCTTGTGTCATTTATGGTTTCAGGCTCCACATGATTTTCCTTCCTCACAAGTTCCTCAAGTAATATAGTTTGAATTGGGATCTTCACCTATAACCTTCTTTAAGCATTGAAACATGGAAAACCGGTGTACTCGTGAAGATGCAAATTAATTTGTATGCCATAGCACCAATCTTTTGCAACACCTTATAAGGGCCATAGTACCAGGATAATTTATTATCCCTTCTTGGTTTGCTTTGAGGGACATCCGCTTTGGCTGGTTGTAGTCTTAAAAATTCCTAATCCCCTACTTCAAAACTCTTTCACAACAATGATTTTGATCCGCTTGTTGTTTCATGCAATTTCGCGGCCATGGTCAGGTTTTCCTTAAGATTTGGAGAATTTGTTGTTACCATGTGATCTTCCACTGCTTGAACCTTTTAGATTTTTCTTTTAGAGAAAAGTGATGGAAGGAGGGTTGTAACCATAAAGTGCCATAAATAGTGCTCATTTTTATATGTGTGAAAGGAAGGTTATACTCACCATCTATGTAACCATTTAACCATTGTGTTTTGCCATTAGAGAGACAAAACAATGAAGGCATCCTTCCATACATTTGTTCACTATCCTTGTCCATCGTGATTGAGGATGATAGGATGAGATATGAGCCAATTGAGTACCCAAACAAGAAAAATACCCCCGGGTCCAAAAAATGTCCACCAATATGGGATCTCTCACACTTACAATAATCTTGGGTTGCTATGTAGCTTTTGAACTATCTCCAAGGAGTCATGTGGCAACTCCATTCAGCTTTGAAGGATTTAGAGAGTGCACAAAAAAAAAGTGTGCATACCAGTTGGGGTTCATCAACAATCACCATGATGACACTCTTTCCTTCGTGACTTTGGTAACCCCTGCGGATGAAATCCATGGAAACCTCCTCCCAATGAATTTGGGATGGATAATGGTTGTAAAAGACTGGCTTCAATTGTTTCCACCTTATTTTGTTGGCAAAACCACACATTCTCGCCACAAACCTTTGAACATGAGTTTTAAGGCCATCCCAAAAAAAAAACCTTCTTGACTCTATGGTATTTTACAAAAATCCCGAAAGGCCTCCCACTGGAGAGGTGTGCAATCTAATAGTACCTTTTGTTTTGAGTTGGGAGTTCTACATAAATATAAGTGATCTTTGTACCATAGTGAGTCATTTTTCCATGTAAATGTATCTGATGTAATCGGAATCAACAACCCTTTTGAATGAGAGTTCACACTTTGTCGCCATTTTTCCATTCATCCTTTACTTCTATTATCCAATCGGTTGGATGATCGAGATAGCACAAAGAAAGCCTCAACATATTCATCCTTTCTTGAGAGTGCATCCACAACAACATTCTTTTTTCTTCCCTTTATAGATGATTTCAAAATCATAGCCCAACATCTTGTTACCCATTTTGTTGTTCTTCCGAAGATAGTCTTTGTTCCAAGAAGTATTTAAGACTATCATGATCCTGCTTTTTGACCTTGAAGTGCCTTAACATTAGGTAAGGACGCCATTTTCAATGCATGTGTATTTCCATCATTTCCTCTCATAAATGTGGGTTTGTGTAAGTCCTTTACCTTTGAGTGGTCGACTTTCAAAAGCTGTGGGCCTTCCTTCTTGCATTAGGACAACACCATTTCCATTTCCCCGAGGCATCACATTCCACACAAAGGTTTTTTTGAAGTCCTGGAGGGTCAAGACTGTGAACAGACACATCACCCTTTAAGTTTTTTTTCAAAAGCTTTAGTTGCCTCCTGAGTCCATGCAAAATGCATCTATTTTTTTAGTGCCATTAAAGGTGTTGATATTCTCCATAGTTTCAACAAACTTGCGAGAGTAACCTGCCAAACCCAAAAATCCCTCTAATATTTTTTTAATGTTTTTAAATCATCCACCCATCATGGCCTTAATCTTGTTAGGGGTCTACCTTGACACCTCTCATGAGATACAATATGACCCAAATACTCCACCTCTTTTACCCAAAGAAACATTTATCGGTTTAGCATATAGTTGTTGCTCCTTTAGTAGTTGTAGTGACCTTGTCAACATGTTGCACATGATCCCTCCCAAGATTTGCTATAGATTAGTATATCATCAGTAAATACTAACAAAAATTTTCAAGGAAGGGCTTGAAAAATGGAATTCACCAAACCCTTTGAATGTGGAAGGCGCATTTGTAAGGCCAAAAGGCATGACAAAAATTCATAATGGCCTTCTATGAGTTCGAATGTTGTTTTGGGATATCTTTTTCCTTCATTCTGACCATGATACCTTGAATGGAGATCCAATTTGTGAAATAGATTGGTTCCATGTAGTTCATCTAACAATTCATCAATCACGTGGAATGGGAAACTATCTTTAATAGTGATCTTTTGAGCTCTCTATAATATGGACATACTATGAGTGCCATCTTTCTTGAATACCATTACCATCGGGGCAGAGTAAGAACTTCGCTAGGTCTAATAATGCCACTCTAACATTTCAACCATGCTCTAACATTTCTTCAACCATGCGCCTAATTTCACTCTTCTAGGCATAAGTGGTATCCAGATGGCCCCATGTTAGGAGGAACACTCCCGTGAATTAGGTGAATTTCATGATCATGATTTCGAGTGGGAGAGAGACCTTTGGGAATATCTCTCAAATACTTTGGGAATGCTTACCAATGATCTCTTAGAGATCTAGAGGAATATATGGATGTCTTATAGTTTGAACATCTAGTGAGCATAGTTAAGCAATAATGTCTGATGCCCCTTTTCAATAATTTTCATGCCGCTAGAGCTTATCACCTACCTGCCTCCCTGTGATCCCTCTCAACTCAATTTATTTTCCCTCCAATAAAAATTATGAGTTCTTGAAAATTAAAAAGCCATTGTTCCTAATGATTAAAACCATTGGATTCCTGTACAACATCCACTCCACCCATGGGTATAGCAATCATTGGACTATTCATTACATATTCCCCATAGTAAGAGTGATCTTAATGCATTTTCTCCTGAAAGCAATTGATACCCTCCATCTACAATAATTATTTGAAACTCAGCAATGGATATACAGCAATTGAGATCTTTACACTTATGTAGTGAATGAAATTATGAGTACCGCTAGAATCAATTAGGAATATTACCTTTTCTTTGATGTATCCTTCTATCTTGAGGGCTCGAGGGAGTGCTAATTCCACCAATGCATTGCACTCTATATCATGGGAGTCAACCTTCGCATCTAAATGTATTTCTACTGCCATCTTGATATGGTTCCTGTTCTGTTCTTCTTCCTCTTCACACCCATGTAGAATAAATTCTTCTTACCACACTTATGTCCCTTTACCTGTAATTTGATGTCACACCAGCATAAACCTTTTGCTTTTCTTTCCTCCAATTGAGGTGGGTGTCAACCCTTGTAGGTTGAGGTTTTTAGGAGAAGGAGCATTGTTGCCTCTATAGATGTTAGGATAGGGTCCTCTAGTAGCCATAGCCATATTTTTATTTCTCAACATTTCTTGCCACCTTAAAATGCATTCTTCAATGATTTGGGTTCCTGTGCTTAACCTTCATGTTGAATGTGTTATCCCTTAAATTTCCCAGTATGAATACATCAATCAAGTTCTCATCTCAAATATCTACACCTTTATATTCAATCTTTTGGAAGTTCTCAATGCTCGTAACTCAAACTCCTTTGCTTGAGATTTATCAAATGCATAAAGAAGGTATTGCTCCTGTATCCTCATAGTGTGATATCATTTCTTCAAGTGGAACATTGTCCAAGGGACGAGTGATTTCCATGCAGAACAAAGCCATCGATACCAAACAAATTGGATTAGGTTCTAAATATAAAGAATCTATTCGTACCTTTGCGGTGGTATGTGGCACATTATGAGATCAAAGAATTGCTCCATCCAAGTATCCATGTGTGGATCAACTTGCCATCAAACTTCCTCATGTCAATCTTAGGGGAACATGGTTGGTCTTCAAACCAAAGTTGAAGTTTCTCCATTCTTGATTCACCTTCCTAGGTCCACATTCATGAATTTTATGGGATGCATTTTCACTTTCTGTGTGTCTCATATGAAATTTTTCAATGCTTCCATGCTTCCTTTAAACCATCTATCTTAGTGTCCAACTTAGCTTCCATTGAATCCATCTTAGTATCCAAACTTAGCTTCCATTGAACTATTTTGTAGTTCATTTATGTCCCTCACGATTACGCATTTCTTCACCTTCATCAAGAGTCCAAGTAGGATTTTCTGGAGGCTTATTTGGTGTAGAAGTTCCCTTTTTGGGTGGCATGTTGGCCAAGTATCACTTTTGAACCTTGATTTTGAGGTGGTTCATCTAGACAATATTGCTTCTGTTGTATCTCCCAATTTTTGGCCCTTTTGGGTAAGAAACTTTCTCTTATGTATTTCTCTGATATTTTTTCTCTGCAATGCCACAGGTCTGATCAAAATTGGATGTCCCAACTGGAATTTATGATAACTTCCCCACAACTTGCCTTTTTTTGGCCTTTCCAAGAGATCTCACTTGTATAGTGTGCCCCGCACATAATAATTGATATAAAATTCTAAAACTCGCACCCAAAATAATACGGACTGTCCACGATCCAATGCAACTAGTCCCACGCAATTTGGATACTCTAGGAGGAAGTTATGATTGTTTTACTTGGAACACCTTATTGAGACTAGTCAATAGGGCTAGTCAGATACCCTATCTTACACAGGGTGTATCTAAAAATTTATGATGACCCAGAATTTCCAGTTGTTACGAAAAATACAATACTAATTTCTGTAAACGACCTCCAGATTTCAGGGTCTAAAACGTTACAAAAAACTTTTTATAGCAAAAATTCCACAATGACTCATTTCAGGATGATTCCATAACCCTATCTTGTACAGGCTGTATCTCCGAAAGTATAAGGCCTCAGGAGCTGAATTTTGAACCCAACGTACCTTGATCCGTCTTCTAAATATCCTCCAAGCCGTTCCTTCTGAAACTTTGTAGAAAAAAAAGTTATAGCGAAAATGCCACGGTGTCTCATATGTAGCAGCGAAACCCCAAGACCTTGAGGTCCGATACCATATGTTAAGAACCAAACATCAATATAGCATAGAAAAACCTCAGGAAAAGTACTCAATGCCTTGAAAAAGAGATAATTTCAGATACTAAGCCTCTTCGAGGGGGAAACCTCATTTTACCCCACTTAAATGTTCAAGTCCAAGATGATTCAAAATGAAAATGTCTCCTTGGTATATATAGGAGACTTGGAGGTTTAATGGCCTAAAGCTGACATAAATAAAATAACATTACGAATCTAAATTACAACTAATGGCCTAAATCCGACATAAATAAAATAACATTACTAATCTAATATGCCCCAATTAAGTGGTAATGAGCCAATATTAGGGCTTAACAATATTTGAGTTTGGAAACCATTCAATATCATCAAGGAATGCGAACAATCTATCCATGCCAAATTTTAGTGCATAAAAAAACAATTTGAAAAAATTTCAACGTTGGCCCCATTCACAGGTCATTATTGCCCATGTCTAGTCCTAATACAATGTATTTTAGTTGTTTCTTTTAAAAAAAATTCAAGACGCATGTCCCCTCATATAGTACTGCAAGGGAATGCAATAACATAAAAAAATAAGAACTTTATAAATTGCACAAGCTTCATTAGTTATGTCTTGTCTTTGTTTTTTTCTCTCATCTAAGTACATTTTTTCTCCATAAATAATATTAGTACAAAATCATTATTTAAATACAAAATGCTATCTAGAGTCTTCTTCTTTCCAGCAAACTCATGGGCCAAATTCCCATGATTTCAAACAGTTTCGACGAATATGCTATAACTATGAAAAACTCTTGACTTTCCAAGTCAACCTTCCCTTGTGTCAAGTACATCTCAATTTCACAAATATCTTTGTATCTCACTCGTGCTAGTATAGAAGGTACCCATTGAATTCTTGTTGGTGAGTCTGCTCTTATCAACTACAACAAATTTCTCTGAGAGTATGACCTAGAGTTGCACCTTGGGCCTATTTACATCAATGATAGGTGACCTTGCACTCAGTGGATGACAAACCATCATTAATCACTGACTAATTGTATTCCCTTGTGTTTGACGTCAACAAGCTTTATCATACATAGGGATTCATGCGATACATTGGTTTCCATTTGACCCCATTGGTGGATTCCTTGTATTTTCCAGTAGTCTTCATCATTAGCTACTATTCAAAGAGTATATGTCATGTTCTATTCCATCTGTTACATGTCAAAGTCGTACCTCAGTTTAGTCATTTCAATATTTTCATTCGATTTCTTCCAAATCTTTGGCTTTTTGATACTCCTCATGCTATATTATTGAGAATTCCTTAATGCCTTCCTTCCAGCGGATCTCTTCCAATCGACTTCAAGACATCTTTCTCTAGGACAGGGATCTAGAGTCATTTTTATTACCTTGGGGCTTGAAGTAATCAATGGCAGGTTCCCTCACTATTGATAGTGGGAATACATCAATGTCCCTTGATCGGTAGATTTTATCAGGTTTTCGACATCAAATCCTTTATTCACACTTGTTAGATTGTACTAGGGACCTTCACACCCATTATCATTATCGGTGGGTTGTCTTGTGTTTGTTAATGGTATACAGCAATGATCGGTAATGAAACGATGTCTTATTATGTTTGAATTCAACAAATATGTTCGCATAGTGTAGACTTGTACCACAGTGGGTTATTTTGAAGACCTTCATTGAAGTAAAAGCATCACCTCTTGTGCTCCTACCTAACTTGTATTGATGGCACCACCCTATTAGACATTCGTACTTACAAAGGATCAGTTTTTTCACTTCATTGGATCCAAATATCCTCTATGATATTTTGAGACTTTTAAGCCCTAAATAGTGGCACATTACCCCTTAATTGGGGCATATTACATTAGTAATTTTATTTAATTTATGTTGGCTTGGGTCCATTAGTTGTAATTTTACCTCCTAGTCTCATATATATACCAAGGAGACCTTTTCATTTGGAATCATCTGGTATTTGGAAATTTATGTGGTGTTGTTGACGGGCGAAATTGACTGTCCGTCAACTAAGAGAGTGGAACCGGTCTGGGGTTGTCTAATAACCCAAGCCGTTTGGAATGAACCACCCTGACGGGTTTAACGGCTCTGTTGGCCGCTCTAAGATCCTAGGAAAACCAAAGAGAAAACTAGTCTAAACTAACTAATCTATCTAAAACAAATAAACAAACTAAACTAACTGAAACTAATAAAACAAACTAAAACTAAATACAAGAAACTAAAGTAACTAACAATAAATAAAAACAAACTAATACACTAATCTAATTAAAACAAATTACTAAATTAAACTAAAACTAAATATAAACTACTCTAACTATTCTATATACAAACTACTAATTACACTAACTCTAATAATTAGTTGTCTAACTACTTGTTATATTATAACTTATTCACAAATATACAATATACACAACTGGCAGATTTGAATAAAACCTGTAAAACTCATTTGATTCCTGCCCTAAGACAACGAGGTATGTTTTTTGTTGATTTTTTATAAATAAGAAATAAAACTTACTGAAATTAAACAATCTAATATATTAAACATATATATCTAACTAAATACTAACAAATACACTAAACAAAGAAACGACAAACTGACCTGGAAACGCTACTAATTTGTCCTGTGTATGATGACTTCGAAGCTGGTCGGAGGAAGGAAACTCGCACCGGTTAATCCAAAAGCTTCTCGTAAACGATAGGTTGTGCTTCTCTTTGAGTTATTTACAGGACAAACAAGACATAAAAAATCATAACCATTATATGATTTATAAATCTCTGCAATAAGGGAAACCTGTTATGCAAAAACTTATATTTGATAATTCAACTTATGAAGAAGAGAAATCTGTCGTTCATAAACTGAATTAAGCAATCGCTATGTTTTTTAAACACTTGGCAGAAATCAGATATGGATTACAGTGATTAAATTATATCATTTGCAAATGATTAAGATAGCTAAAGTAGTCATTAACCAAATACAAGTTGATATACACAACATGAAACAAAATATTGATATCATGAGAAGCTAAAGCTGTAACAAAACACCAAATTCTGCCTCAGTCTATATTAAAACTCCATATCCTTGTTCTCCCATGAATGAGGATGAATATTATTACAAAAATAAGAAGTATTTATAAGTCTTCTCACAGGGTAAAACCTCCATGTGGATAGTATCAAACTGTTTACATAATCTGGGAAGATATTCCCAAAATCAACTAAACTAAGAAACTAAAATGCAAGTGAAATATTTGAAATATCCCCTAACTGCTCATCATATCCACTGCAATTTCGAATTCATCTGCAATAGACCAAAAATATCAAGTTAGAAAGATATTTCATTAGTAAAACAATAAAAATTTGATTCTACAGACTTAGCTACAGAATCATCTGATTCTGTATCTAGTCTAAAATAACATACAGGATCAGGATCAAAATCAAATCAAAACTTTTTAAAAGAATCAAATCCAATTTTCTTTCAATAATCATTTGAAACGAATCACTCATGATTTTATTATTAAACATTAAAAAGAATCAAAAGTGATTAAATCGAAAACAGGGGTAAGAATACTCTGTTTTACTGTTACCATAAAATTGGGTCAAACAGTAACAAGACTGTTTCATATCAAATGGAATCAATAATGAATCATATTGTATGTGATACGATCTAATCCAACACAACCATCATCCACTCATTATAATTGTAATGGTATAGCAAAAGATTCAAATCGTTCAATCAAATACACAGATGGAAAGACTGTTATGATTATGTGTAAACGAAATCATATGCAACAGCGTCAACCCATCCAATTTTGTGATTGATTCTTGCACAGTCAATAGACAGGATCTTAATTGTAATCACCATCTTAATAGAATCAACAGAATTCATAATTGCAAACTGGGAAAACAATCAAAACAAATCACGACTGAGTTTAATATAGAAACAAATCGCGAACATGGATACATTCCATTTCGTTCTTCAAATCAAATTCAAACAACATATTCATTACAATATGAATCCAACTGATACATAATCGAATAAACCAATGTGAATTAACCGATTGGATATAACTGTTATGAATCGTATCTAATCACGATTTGGGTGCATATTAACAGAAACATATTGAACATAATCCGAATTATATTCCTGTTGGTCGAAAGTCATATGGGACATCAAATCGTAACAGTTAACCATTATTGCCAATCATATCATATACATTATAACCAATTCAAATCGAAACTTGATTGTGTTGAAAATTGAAATACGAGAAACAACTTGTGTCTATAATAGATACAAATGACTTCAATTGACAACAGAGCATCCAATTTAAGCTAAATCAAACCAATCAAATCCATACCACGATCAATCAAATCGAAGGAAATCCAATCGGGGCTAAACTAGGAAAACGAAATTCCATTTAGTCAAAGCATAGCTATGTATAACATCCATACAATGTGACAGAGCAAATCCATGCTGTAAACAGATCTATTCGCAAGAATTCAAATTCGTTATATAAACAAGCGATATCAAAACATACCTGTGAGGCTACTCAAACTATGCCAACTTAGAATTCACAACCGTTGTAGCTGATTCCACATTTTTAAACAAAATAGAGCATGTCGTCCTTTGTTTCTTATCAGCAGCTTGTAACTTAGCCTTTTGACTGGTAAGCCGTGCAACCTGGTCCTCCAAAGAGTGAATTTTTGACTGTAGAATCGGGACATCAAGATAATATCTCTCTAACCACGAGCTGCATTAATCACAGGGTGGCACTGTAGATTTTGACAGAGCAGGAGAGGGTTTAGATGAATGATAGAGGGCTTTACAAGGCAGCTTAATGCCAGGGTAATTAGGGTCATTTTGTAGGCAGGGGGTTAGGTTTGACACGAAGTCATGAGAGGGTTCGGCACACAAACCTTCCGAATAGGGGTATTCACTAGCCAAGAAACGCTCCACTTCCGAGTCGGAGTCTTCACTTAACACGATAGGGTTAGGGTTGACAGGAGGTTTTGTCTTATTTCTTGCCATCCGAGAAATTAAATGGGAATTATTTTTTCCTTTGGCGTTCGCAGTGGGTTTGGCTGTGGGCTTTTTCCCCAAAGGCTTATCAGTCTCATCGTTCTTAGTCACGGTGTGGGATAGGTCGATAGGTGAGTCGGGCAAGGGTTTAGGTAAAAGGATGTTGTCAGGTACCGGGGGTATATCCTTGTCCTCGGTCACCACAGGTTTGTCAACCTGTGGAGGGTTCGAATCCTCAAAATCATTCCGAGCAAGGAAATTGCTCCAACAATCTCCGTGTAACCCCAAATGACAGACAATAGTAATCTTAACCAGCCCATAATGAAAAAGGCTACTATCAGCCTGGTTCCTTTTGTATTTCTTCGACATTTTAAACAGGCTTCTAAGCAGATAATAGGGCTTATTGAGTTGATAACCCATAAAAACCATGAGCAAACGAAGGTGGTGTAAGAAAACAAACCCGTACCGACCTTCGCAGGTGATAAACTATTTGATAATCATCAATAAATCATGCCAACGTTGTTTCAGCATGGTCACGAGAAAACCTTTATAACAAGAGCTAACCTTACGCGACTGGAAACACAGTGTCCAATGGACCTCTTCTACTTTCCAATTCTTGGACCATCGTTGTCCAGTGGCAAGCAAACCCGTAGCAAGACTGATAAACTGCTCGTCAATTTCCAATTGAACATTGTCGACCTTGGCTCGACAACCATCAAAGGTCATGGTGAATTGCCTAGCAACGCAGAGGTTAAAACCCTCGAATTTTTGTATGAACGGGAGCCACCCATTGTCCTCGAGGTCACTACAGGCACTGTCGAACATCAACAGAGCCTAGCTGCCATTAGGTTCAGCTCGGACAACAGGAGCCATGGTGCGAGCACATGGTAAGGGTTTGGGTTGAATTCCACAATACACAGGAGCAGAGTCATTTGGGCTAACAACTATGAACGATCAAAGGGGAAGCATTAATGTGTGCATGCAACGGTGGTGGAATTATTCACCGCCATGCATAATAGTAATGGCAAAGTACAACCGCCAAGTTCAACCTCTGTTCAAACAATCATAACATAGTTCAAAACCTTATCATTCGACCAACCAAAAAATAAAACGATGAGTGATATGCCAATGCACAAATGACTATAGTTTTCCAAACCAATGTCATTGAACGTAAAATCAAACCCAAAAGTTAACCACGCGCTTGTTGCATAAATGTGTAATCAAAAGTTTTTAAAACATTATGACAATCGATTTCATAAAATTGGCAAGCCAAGAGCTATAAAAAATTTAACATAAGGATCACATTATATATAAAAACAAAAATAATTCATGACCTTTATGCAATTGATAGAATCAAGTATAAACCCACATGCTCAATGCCTCATAAGTTTAATAAAATCAAGTTGTGCAATTAAAGTAAGAATAGGCAAATAGGCATAGTTCGAAAATCCTTTTAGCCACATAATGATAATCCAAAGGTAAGTGCCATTCAAAATATCAATAAAAATATCATGACAGTTCAAATAATGATGGAGGAGTTTTCATGCTTACAGTCGTGAAAACTAAATGGAGACCAATTTGAAAGTGTCGCAAGAAATGAAAATATCATCTATTTCCAAAATGCGACGACAATTTGAAATTCAGAAGACATAGGTGTAGGCAGCTTATAGGACAATGGAAAAAATTGAATTGGCTCCCAACAATGGCGACACACTGGTAGACAAAGTTATCTCTGTCAAAAGAAATAAATTCAGATTAGGACAACAAATAAAATTTCAACTCAAAAACAACAACCAGAAAATCCTACAAACATCATCATTTACCATCTTTTCCAGCGATGTTTTAAAAGATGAAAACTAATAACAGTCTTAAGATCAGCAAGTCACGATATTAATGATAAAATATCCAATACTGTTGGCATGGCCACTGCTGCCAGTAGGCGTTCATAGCCTCGACAGGGTTTCCATTCAACCCACTATGACATCCGTATCCTGTCAAGAAGTTCTGGATCAGAATAAAGGACATTAAAGAGGTTTCTTATATTTTTTCACAGATTTTCATGTACCCGACATTGCTTCACTGCCAGTAGGCCTGTTCAATACCCCGGCGAAGTTGTCTTGGCACCATGCATGCATTTACCCGCTGCCATCGGACCTGTTCAGTATCCCGGCGGGTTTACAAGCACTTCCCACAGCTCTTATTAATATTCTTATTTTGTTTTATTTTTGTAAATATATAGTTGAGCGGGGTGACGCTGATAATCTTGGTATTTTGACATATTTTTCAGACGTCATCAGAATTTTTTAACACTGTCCTTTATTCAGCTCCAGAAATGTTTTATTCACGAAAACAACTTCCTACGACAGGGAGACATCTTTTTGAGTCATTCCTTTACGGAAAAGGGACAGGGTAAAAAGATAATAGACGATCATGACAAACCTTGCTCAGAGATTGAAATCAGTAAACTTCTTTCAAACAACAAAATATTCCAACATAAATATCAGTTTCATTAATATATCACTGATGTTTGTACAAACTTTCAGAAGTTATTTCAGCTAAGAAATTTTTCTATGGCCTTTGTCTGAATGGCTCAGTGCACAGGTATGCATATTTTCAAAAAAACACAAAAAACTGATCAATTCAAATCAAAACCAAAACAGAAAGAAAATGAAAAATGCAAACAAAAGAAATATTTACATAATATACAAGGGTAGTTATCAAGCAAAGTATCTTTTCAGGGCTTGGCCATTCACCGGATAGGTGTCAAGCTGCCCTTCAAGATTCTGTAATCGAAAGTAACTAGGACCCAACTTTTCAGCAATTACAAATGGCCCAAGCCATAAGTTTTGAAACTTGGTATGCTCACCCTTTCCTTCGTGTGGTTTGTCCCACTTCAAGACGAGATCGCCTACTTCAAAATTCCTATCAGAAGTGGAATTAGAATCGAACCATCTTTTAATCAATTGTTGATGTTGATCTAATTTACACTTAGCTTGAGTTCTTACTTATTCCAACTTCATCAAAGTGTTAATGCGGCTTTCTAAAGGAGGACAATCTTCTTCTTGGACTTTTTGTGACAATTGAAGCGAAGGAAGAAGAATGTGAGGTGGAAGAATGGCTTCTCTGCCATAAACGAGGAAAAAGGGGGAGTTACCTATAGCGGCTTTGGGTGTTACCCTATCATCCCATAGTGCATTTAGCAGTGCATTGTGCCAGTTCTTGTGATTTTCAGCCACAGTTCTCTTGATAATTTTGATCAAGTTCTTGTTTGTTGATTCTATTAAGACGTTGCCCTGGGGGTAGTAACTAGAAGAATATTTCATCTTTATTCCTTTCTCCAAAGCGAACTCACACATCTCAAGAGAAGAAAAGTATGAAGCGTTATCAAAGACTAGACAATCAGGGATACCGAAACGAGTGATGATATTTGAGTTCAAAAAAACAATCACCTGGCTTGTGTTAACAGTTCTTAGCGCAATAGCTTCGGACCATGGAGTAAAGTAATCTGTGGCTGTCACAATATACTTGTGTTGTTATGACGACGGAGGATTAATAAGACCTATGATATCAAGGCCCCATTGCTGGAAAGGAGAATCTACTCAGACGGGTTGCAAGGGAAAGGCTGGTTTTTGCAACCGCCCTGATGTTTTCTGACAGATGATACATTTACGACACAAGGCATGGGCGTCCCTAAAAAGTGTGGGCCAGTAGTAACCAACTCTTGAAACCTTATGAGCGGTAGTGTCGCCACCGAAGTGACCACCAGCTTCTCCTGCATGCAACTCAAACAATACTTTTTATGCTTCGTCTTTTTCAAGACAACGCATCAGTATGCCGTCAAATTTTTGACGAAACAGTATACCATTAACTAGATGAAAGGAGGCGGACTTTAGTCTCAACGCTCTTCTTTTGGTGGGGTCAAGGTGACGGGGTGCTGATCCATATTCAAGACAAAATCTAATATCGTCATACCAAGGGCTTACGAGGTTTTGTGCGCAACAAATCAAACTTTGATCACGTTGTTCTAGGTTTGACATATCACTATCTTCTTGCTGTCCTAGTTCTGAATCAACAACCAACATACACAATCCTTGACCTCTCACGATCTGTGCTGGGGTGATCTCTAAGTCATACTCCTGCAAGGAGGTGACCCAGTTGGCTCTCTTCTCTCCTAACTCCTTTTTCACTAACAGGTTCCTTACAGCGGGGTAAGGGACAATGACCTTCGTCCTTGACTTAAAAAGATAGGATCGGAAGTGCTTAACTGCTTTGAAAACAGCATAGGCTTGCCGATCGACCGTTGGGTAGTTAAGTTCAGCACCTTTGAAAGTAGAGCTCATAAAGGCGATGGGTACTTCATTGTTCTCGGAATTCTTCTGAGTTAGGACTGTGGCATAGGAACGATCAGAGGCAAAAGTATAGAGTGTAAAATCTTGAGAGAAGTCAGGGCTCATGAGAGACGGAGCGTCTATTATGGCCTTCTTTATGTCATTAAAAGATTTGTTTTCTATAGGTCCCCAGTGATATTGGGTGTCTTTCTTAATCAGGTTTTGTAGAGGCCTAACCATTTCAGAGAAACTGGGGACAAATCTTCTCACGAAATTAATCTGGCCTAGGAAAGACTACATGGATTTGTTTGATGTAGGTGGGGGAAGTTTAGCAATGACTTGAGTCCTCTCAAGGTCAATAATCATCCCATCACTAGACATAATGAATCCTAGTAGCTTACCTTGTTCTACTGCAAAAATGGACTTCTTGGGGTTCAAGGAGATGCCGTATTTACGACATCGTAGCAGAACGGCTCGTAAGTGAGCTAGATGATCGTCTTTGTTCTTAGAATAAACGGTCACATCATCTAAGTAAACTACTACGGAGTGATTGATTAAGCCTTGACATTGCAAAGATTTGTTTTCATTGGGATTCCCTGATATTGGGTGTCTTTCTTAATCGGGTTTTGTAGAGGCCTAACCATTTCAGAAAAACTCGGAACAAATCGTCTTACCTAAATTAATCCGCCTAGGAAAGACTACATGGATTTGTTTGATGTAGGTGGGGGAAGCGAAAATGACTTGATTCCTCTCAAGGTCAATAATCATCCCATCACTAGGGACATAATGAATCCTAGTAGCTTACCCTTTTCTACTGCAAATATAGATTTCTTAAGGAGATGTCACGTATTTACTTACATCGCAGTAGGACGGCTCAAGTGAGCTAGATGATCGCCTTTGTTCTTAGAATAAACTACATCATCTAAGTAAACTACTACTAAGTGATTGATTAAGCCTCGAAAAGCAATGTCCATTGCTCAAAGGTAGCACTAGCATAAATCAATCCAAAGGGCATCTTCCCGTACATAAACGTACCCCATGGTACCCATAGTTTTTAATTGGTCCGCGTAACATCAAGACTTGGTCAGATCCGCAGAGAAACCATCCAAGAAGGGATAGCCTCTGGAACTTATACTCTGTTGAAGGATTTGTTCCATGGGCTGGACAGATAATTATCTTGTCGACACGCTATTGAGGTTTCTAAATCTAATAATAAAGTCAATTTCCGCTTTTCTTCCTAACCGACGAGGTTGGAAACGCATTGAGTGTGTCTAACAGAAAATTATTTAGCACTTAGGAGTTTATTCAATTCTTTTGAACGGTCGGTTCTAGTTTAGGATGAATTTTCCTCAATTTTTGTTGAAGGGTAAGGTTTGGGGCTCTACTCTGGATGACATGTCAGAGAATATTAGGATCAAACGTTTAAGATCATCAAGTCCATGCAAAGACATCCTTGAATTTTTTAAACAATTTAATAAAAGATGCCTTTTTTTGTTTAGAACATCCCAAGCCTAGATTGATACACCGAGGATTTTCACTAGTCCCTAAATTGACTTTTCATAAGATAATGAGGAACTATTGGTCTTTGCAATTGACCATCTTTTAAATTTATCTTCAAAAATCGTGAAACTTCTTTCTAATCTAACAACAAATTTGGGTATAATTTACCATGTCCTATAGAGCTTCAGAAGATTTCAGATCAGGTATTACCCAAAGTCGTAAATTGTCAGCCGTGGTGTGTGTTAATCTATTACGGCGTTCTGAAAGGTTTCTTCCATGTGCGTAAAGTTAATGATCCAACATCATCACAAATACTCATTGTACATTGTCCGGAACGGATGGTCAAAACAATATCTCCACGAAGAATGTTTTTTGGGGATAAGCCTTCTGCATGAAGCAGTTTAGAGGCTACATTAGCTAGTAGATCTGGTTCAACATTATTTAATCTAGGAAAGGAATTTATTGCAAGAAGAAAATTTTGTTCATTAAACTCCATACCTCGTACTAGTAACTTTTGAGATGTGGGGAAAGACAATGTATGTAGCCCCACCGTCTAACCACTATTTCAGAGTCAACAATAATAAACTGTGATTTCCTTTGAATGTGGGCATGTCCAAGGTTTTCCGACCTTGCAGAAAGCCTCATATTCCTCGCGACATTGTTCGTAGACATTCAAATTTGTTCACAAGCTTTACACGTCTTATTACCTCATGCATCGATATCGATGCAACCTCCACTACCTTCTTTAGACTTGGAACCACAATACAGAGACCAAATTTGATTTCCTTTGGGCTCATGGACCAAGCATAGAAGTTGTTGGTTGCACATATGCTATGATCCTGGACCGTTGTCAATTGTTGATAGGTGAAACTTCACCATGAAATTTCCTAAGAAGGTGTCCATCCCTCGGACTTCGGGTGAATCAACAGGTGGAGGTGTGTACGGGCTCATTGGTCAAGTAAAACTGCGGGGACTGAACTTAAGGTAACGCCACGACTCACTCGATCTTGTTGGCTTACCATTTCATGGAAGCCATAAATGAGACCAAATGAACCAGCAACCATGTAGCTAATCTCGGACCTCATCCCTCAGCTCAAAAACATAACTATTAACTCTCTAGTCATCCACCACACCATATCAATAACCCGATGAACCTTGGGTTAGACGATAATCTAATCAATACATTTTTAGTTCTCCTATAACTTTGACATTTGTTCTATCAAGTTGTATTATTTTCAAAGAAGATGGTTCCACCTCAAATAAGTAATCTTTGCATGCATTGCAGACCAAGGCATCACATTTGATGATACCCCGAGTCAACCATACACCATGCACATTCTAAAGATTTTGAAAGTTAAGCAAAAAGGAGGTACATTCAAAGTGAAAATTTAGAGTAGAAGCTTGTGTTTTTTTTACTCGCAATTTCTAATGCTACTCTTTATCTACATTATTTACATTATTTACATTTTTCATTTTTCATGTGGAGCTACAGAAGGCTTCCTTTATCTTGAGTGGATCGTGGATTGTTTTTATTGGAAGTCTTCTGTGGCACTTTGTTTTGCACAACCTTACTACCATTTGAATTACCATTCTTTGCCATTTTCCAAATATTTTGCAACATCTTCCTCAGGAACAAAAATGGAAACTCAACAACTCATAAATAGAAATGCCAGCCATTAATTTTTAAGATCTTCAACAACATCATAATCTAATTTAGGGTCATAATATTTTGTTTAATTTCTACCGATTAGATGGCTTTGAGGTGAAGTTGTAGTGTTCTCGACAGGGGGTTTGTTTGTTGTCTTACTCCCAGTGTTGTAAGGGTGAAATACCCCAAGTTAGCTTGAAAGATGTTATCCTAGAAGTGTCCAAAGATGTTTGGAGAAGACTTTTCTTCTTGAATTGTTTCCTGCCGACTCCCCGAGGGATTTCGTGAGGCATCAAGTTATCTTGGGCTTATAGAATTGTCTAAAGAGCACATTTCAAACTTTCTATGTTCAAGCCTTCAGAGTTTGGATTAGGCCTACAGGGAAAAGGTTTTTGGAAAGGGGGGTTTGTAGGGTCCCTTACTCAAAGAAGCTTCTTCATTTGACCTTTTAAAATCTATAACTTGATTGTGGGACAATTTATAAAATAACCTTAGTTAAATTTTCCAAATCAGAGTTTCTAGGTTGTGTTTTATTTTGAGTAGGTCTATAGGATAATTTCACCTTCTTATGGAAGAAGAAACATTCTATTTTCGCTATAGAAGAGTCCTTAAGGCTGGGTATGTCTTTTTCAATCTCTGAAAGTAGCCTCTTCAAGGCTTCTAACAATGTGTCCCTTTTAGATCGTCAATCTAGCTAGCTATAACTATTCTTTGATGTAGAGATTTAGTGTAGTAAGCTATTACAAGACTCTCACAGGCATGGAATCATAGGGATCTGATTTAAGCTGCTAGAATTTAATCAAAGATTCTTTAATTTTCTCTTTTGGTTCATTTTAAGCTTGAAAGATCCATGATTAAGACCTTCCAGAGGTTTACCATCTCCTAATTTTTCCAAAAAGCATGAATCAAACCTTTCCCAAGACACGATTGTATGGGCTATCAAAGCACCAAGTGGACGCATTACCCCTCAAAAGTATAGGGGAACCTGCGACAACGTCTTCATGTTCAACATTACATATTTTGATGGCTAACATAAATTTTGATATGATCTTCAACTATCCTGCTTGGAATCTGGATCAAACTTAGGTAACCATTTCTCCTGATGTTTTGGTAAAGGGTGTCAAGGCTCTAGGTACAAAATACAAAGATCCCTCGGGTCTAACCATGGTCTAGAAGGTTTGTTCTGATTTTCCATTGGGGTAATGGGTGGAAGGTCGAGAAGGTGAGTTGCCTTCTGCCTCAAGAGGAATATCCCGGCGATGAAGGACATGAGGGAGGTGGTGAAGGAGGTATCCCATCCTCCCGCAAGATTTGTGATTGATCTCGAGGGATCTACAAAGGAGGTTAATATCACCTAACCGCTCCTGGACATCGAAGTCTAAAGGTTGGACCCTATGGATGGCTTCCATTGCCTAAGATGAGCTTGGCAACAAGTGTTTTAATAAGAGATTGTCTATAAATTTCTTGTATATCACCACCGTAGGATTAGGGGTTGTTGGATCAACCGATTCGTATCTTCGATTGAAGTAGTTGTTGCTCGAGGGGGAATATTTAATATCTTGTAAATGGATTCTACCATAGGTGAGCCATTAGGGAGTGGGAGGAGTTCCTAGACCACTTCGTGTCATTAATTAATTTTAGGCCCTCCTTCTAGTTGCCCACTTGTTGACTGGCGAAATCGACTGTCCATCAACCGAGAGAGTGGAACCGGCCCGGGTTTGTCTAATAACCCAGCCGTTTAGAATGAACCACTCATCGGTTTAGCGGCTCCATTATCCATTCTAAGATCCTAGGGAAACCAAAGAGAAAAAACTAATCTAACCAATCCAATACTATCTAAAAACAAATAAACAAACTAAACTAACCGAATCCACAAAACAAACTAAAACTAAATACAAGAAAACCAAAGTAACTAACAATAAATAAAAACAAACCAATACACTAATTAGATTAGTGTATTAGTTAAAAATGAACTACAATATAAACTAAAACAAAAAAAAAAAAAAATCTAACTATTCTATATACAAACTACTAATTACACTAACTCTAATAATTAGTTGTCTAACTACTTGTTATATTATAACTTATTCACAAATATACAATATACACAACTGGCAGATTTGAATAAAACCTGTAAAACTCATTTGATTCCTTCCCTAAGACAACGAGGTATGTTTTTTGTTGATTTTTTATAAATAAGAAATTAAACTTACTGAAATTAAACAATCTAATAAATTAAACATATATATCTAACTAAATACTAACAAATACACTAAACAAAGAAACGACAAACTGACCTGGAAACACTCCTAATTTGTCCTGTGTATGATGACTTCGAAGCTGGTCGGGGGAAGGAAACTCGCATCGGTTAATCCAAAAGCTTCTCGTAAACGATATGCTGTGCTTCTCTTTGAGTTATTTACAGGACAAACAAGACATAAAAAATCATAACCATTATATGATTTATAAATCTCTGCAATAAGGGAAACTTGTTATGCAAAAACTTATATTTGATAATTCAACTTATGAAGAAGAGAAATCTGTCGTTCACAAACTGAATTAAGCAATCGCTATGTTTTTTAAACACTTGGAATAAATCAGATATGGATTGCAGTGATTAAATTATATCATTTGCAAATGATTAAGATAGATAAAGTAGTCATTAACCAAATACAAGTTGATATACACAACATGAAACAAAATATTGATATCATGAGAAGCTAAAGTTGTAACAAAACACCAAATTCTACCTCAGTCTGTATTAAAACTCCATATCCTTGTTCACCCACGAATGAGGATGAATATTATTACAAAAATAAGAAGTATTTATAAGTCTTCCCACAGGGTAAAACCTCCCTGTGGATAGTATCAAACTGTTTACATAATCTGGGAAGATATTCCCAAAATCAACTAAACTAAGAAACTAAAATGCAAGTGAAATATTTGAAATATCCCATAACTGCTCATCATATCCACTGCAATTTCGAATTCATCTGCAATAGACCAAAAATATCAAGTTAGAAAGATATTTCATTAGTAAAACAATAAAAATTTGATTCTACAGACTTAGCTACAGAATCATCTGATTTTGTAGCTAGTCTAAAATAACATACAGGATCAGGATCAAAATCAAATCAAATCTTTTTAAAAGAATCAAATCCAATTTTCTTTCAATAATCATTTGAAACAAATCACTCATGATTTTATTATTAAACATTAAAAAGAATCAAAAGTGATTAAATCGAAAACAGGGGTAAGAATACTTTGTTTTACTGTTACCATAAAATTGGGTCAAACAGTAACAAGACTGTTTCATATCAAATGAAATCAATAATGAATCATATCGTATGCGATACGATCTAATCCAACACAACCATCATCCACTCGTTATAACTGTAATGGTATAGCAAAATATTCAAATCGTTCAATCGAATACACAGATGGAAAGACTGTTATGATTATGTGTAAACAAAATCATATGCAACAGCGTCAACCCAACCAATTTTGTGATTGATTCTTGCACAGTCAACAGACATGATCTTAATTGTAATCGCCATCTTAATAGAGTCAACAGAATTCATAATTGCAAACTGGGCAAACAATCAAAACAAATCACGACTGAGTTTAATATAGAAACAAATCACGAACATGGATACATTCCATTTCGTTCTTCGAATCAAATTCAAACAGCATATTCATTACAATATGAATCCAACTGATGCATAATCGAATAAACCAATGCGAATTAACCGGATGGATATAACTGTTATGAATCGTATCTAATCACGATTTGGGTGCATATTAACAGAAACATATTAAACATAATCCGAATTATATTCCTATTGGTCGAAAGTCATATGGGACATAAAATCGTAACAGTTAACCATTATTGCCAATCATATCGTATACATTATAACCAATTCAAATCGAAACTTGATTGTGTTCAAAATTGAAATACGAGAAACAGCTTGTGTCTATAGTATATACAACCGACTTCAATTGACAACAGAGCATCCAATTTAAGATAAATCAAACCAATCAAATCCATACCACGATCAATCAAATCGAAGGAAATCCAATCGGGGCTAAACTGGGAAAACGAAATTCCATTTAGTCAAAGCATAGCTATGTATAACATGCATACAATGTGACAGAGCAAATCCATGTTGTAAACAAAGATATTCGCAAGAATTCAAATTCGTTATATAAACAAGCGATATCAAAACATACCTGTGAGGCTGCTCAAACTATGCCAACTTAGAATTCACAACTGTTGTAGCTGATTCCACATTTTTAAACAAAATAGAGCATGTCATCCTTTGTTTCTTATCAGCGGCTTGTAACTTAGCCTTTTGACTGGTAAGCCGTGCAACTTGGTCCTCCAAAGAGTGAATTTTTGACTGTAGAATTGGGACATCAAGATAATATCTCTCTAACCACGAGCTGCATTGATCATAGGGTGGCACTGTAGATTTTGACAGAGCAGGATAGGGTTTGGATGAATGACTGGGGGCTTTACAAGGTAGATTAATACCAGGGTAATTAGGTTCGTTTTGTAGGCAAGGGGGTAGGTTTGACACGAAGTCATGAGAGGGTTCGGCACACAAACCTTCCGAATAGGGGTATTCACTAGCCAAGAAACGTTGCACTTCCGAGTCGGAGTCTTCACTTAACATGATAGGGTTAGGGTTGATAGGAGGTTTTGGATTATTTCTTGCCATCCGAGAAATTAAACGGGCATTCTTTTTTACTTTGGCGTTTGCAGTGGGTTTGGCTTTGGGATTTTTTCCCAAAGGCTTATCAGTCTCAGCGTTCTTAGTCACGGTGTGGGATAGGTCGATAGGTGAGTCGGGCAAGGGTTTAGGTAAAAGTATGTTGTAGGGTACGGGGGTATATCCTTGTCCTCGGTCACCACAGGTTTGTCAACCTGTGGAGGGTTCGAATCCTCAAAATCATTCCGAGCAAGGAAATTGCTCCAACAATCTCCGTGTAACCCCAAATGACAGACAACAATAATCTTAACTAGCCCATAATGAAAAAGGCTACTATCAGCCTAGATCCTTTTGTATTTATTCAACATTTTAAACAGGATTCTAAGCAGATAATAGGGCATATTGAACTGATAACCCATAAAAACCATGAGCAAACGAAGGTGGTGTAAGAAAACAAACCCGTACCGACCTTTGCAGGTGATAAACTATTTGATAATCATCAATAAATCATGCCAACGTTGTTTCAGCATGGTCACAGGCAAACCCTTATCATAGGAGCTAACCTTACGCGACTGGAAAAGCAGTGTCCAAGGGACCTCTTCTACTTTGCAATTCTTGGACCATCGTTGTCCAGTGGCAGGAAAACCCGTAGCAAGACTGATAAACTGCTCGTCAATTTCCAATTGGACATCGCCGACCTTGGCTCGATATCCATCAAAGGTCATGGCGAATTGCCTATCAACGGAGAGGTTAAAACCCTCAAATTTTTGTATGAACAGGAGCCACCCATTGTCCTCGAGGTCACTACGGGCACTGTCGAACATCAACAGAGCCTGGTTGCCATTAGGTTCATCTCGGATGACAGGATCCATGGTGCGAGCACATGATTAGGGTTTGGGTTGAATTCCTCAATACACAGGAGCAGAGTCATTTGGGCTAACAGCTACGACCGATCAAAGGGGAAGCATTAATGTGCGCATGCGAGGGTGGTGGAATTATTCACCGCAATGCATAATAGTAATGGCAAAGTACAACCGCGTTGGCAGCCAATTCATTTTTTTCTATTGTCCTATAAGCTGCCTACACCTATGTCTTCTGAACTTCAAATTGTCGTCGCATTTTACAAATAGACGGTATTTTCATTTCTTGCGACATTTGCAAATTTGTTTCCATTGATTTTTCATGACTGTACGCGTGAAAACTTCTCCGTTTGAAGTCACATTTTGATCACTATCTGAACTGTCATGATCTTTTTTATCAATGTGCTTACTGCACTTACCTTTGTTTATCATTGTGTAGCTGAAAGAATTTTCGAACTGTATTCACTGGTCATTCTTATATTGATTGTGGGATTGAGTTTCATTGAGTTTGCAATACATTAATATTGGGATTTGAACTTTATATGACCTGCCCGATCATTAAATCTTTGAAAATACATAAGCCTTTGATTAAACTTTTTATATACATGTGATATAATCCTTATGAGAATCTTTTCATAAATTTGGCTTGTCGACTATACGAAATTCGTTTGGCACTTTGATAAACTTTTGATTATATATGTTGGCACGTGGTTGATATTGGGTTTTGATTTATATGTCGGATTTGGAAACATTATGGTATAACACTTGCGCACATTGGTATGCACATATCCATTCGATTTCATTGGTTGTGCACATGGCTTAATGGTTGAACTATGTTTTAATGGGTAGAACAGCTATGTAAATTGGCAATTGTACTTTCATAATAACTCTTATGCATGGCAGAAGTAAGCTCTACCACCCTTGCACACTTTGCATTAATGACTGCCTCCTTACAGGGGTACCTCTGTTGATTTTTGGGAAAATCTTTGAGCCCACTCTGTTCAAACCCTTGTCCCTTAGCCCGGCTCACTGTGTGTTATCTCCTGGCTCCCGAAGGGCGAATTGAACTCCCATGGTGTTCAGAGTTGGTGTTGGTTTCATTTTGCCAGAGAAGACTGCCCCGTAATTGCTCCCAGAGTCACGTTTTTGCGTGAGCTATTCTAGGAAAACAGATTTGAATTATCTCAAGCCGTTGAAAACCCAGAACCGTTTTTAGCCCCTTTACCTTCATTGCGAGCGGTTTCTTCAGAAAAGGAGCTACTTCAGAGATATATCTCTCGTTTTCCAGGTCAGTTTATCAGTGGCTGGAACATGCGTTTTGAGTCTGTATGCATTCCTTCAGATCTTTTCTTCAGAACTCCCTCTCACCCATCAAGTAGCCTCGTCGTCACACAGGTATGTGTAATATCAATCATTTTGTAAATAATCATTTGTTTATATAACGAATTTGAATCCTATGAATAGCTCTGTCTACAACGTGGATTTTCTCTGTCACATTATATGCATTATGTACATAGTTTTGTTTTGATAAATCGAATTTCGTTTTCCCAGTTAAGCCTTGATTGGATTTCCTTCGATTTGATTGATCGCGGTATGGATTAGATTGGTTTGATTTGGATTAAATTGGATGCTCTGTTATCATAAACACAAGTTGTTTCTCATATTCGATTCTGGACACAATCGCATTTCGTTTGGATTTCGTTATGATGTATATGCTATGATTAGCAACAGTTTTGATATGAATTCAATTCATAATAGTTATACTCATCCAGTTGACTCGTATTGGTTAACTCCAGCGTGTTATCAATTCGATTCATATTTCAATGAATATACTGTTTAAATTCGATTCGAGGAACGAAAGTGACTATATCTAATCTCACGATTTGTTTCTATATTAGACTCAGTCGTGATTTGTTTTGATTATTTACCCAGTTTATATTATGAATTCTATTGATCCTATCACGCTCCTGTCTATTGACTGTGCAAGGAATTCGTTGGGTCAATGCTGTTGAGTATGATTTCGTTTATACATAATCGTAACAATCTTTCCATCTATGAATTCAATTGAACAATACGAAACTGTTGTTATATCATGACAGCTATAACGAGTGAATGATGGTTGTGTTGGATTAGATTGTATCACATATGATATGATTTTCTATCAATTTCATTTTGATATGAAACAGTCGTGTTACTGTTTGACCCGATTTTATGGTAACAGAAAAATAGAGTATTCTTACCCCTGTTTCAATTAAATCACTTTTGATTTTGTTTATATTGAATGATAAAATCATTTGAATCATTAGTGATTCGTTTTTTATGTTTATTGAAAGAAAATTGGATTTGATTCTTTTAAAAAGATTTGATTTGATTTCTAATCTGATCTTGTATGTTATTTTAGACTAGCTACAGAATCAGATGATTCTGTAGCTAAGTCTGTAGAATCAAGTTTTTATTGTTTTGTTGATGAAATGCCTTTCTAACTTGTTATTTTTGGTCTATTGCAGATGAATTCGAAATTGCAGTGGATATGATGAGCAGTTAGGGGATATTTCAAAGATTTCACTTGCATTTTAGTTTCTTAGTTTAGTTGATTTTGGGATACCTCCCAGATTATGTAAAACAGTTTGATATTATCCACGGGGAGGTTTTACCCTGTGGAGAGACTTATATATACTTATCACTTTTGTAATAATGGAGATCCTCATTCATGGGAGAACAAGGATATGGAGTTTTAATACAAACTGAGACAGAATTTGGTGTTTTGTTACAGCTTTAGCTTATCATGATATCAATACTTTGTTTCATGTTGTGTATATCAATTTGTATCTGGTTAACGACTACTTTAGCTATCTTAATCATTTGCAAATGATATAATTTAATCACTGTAATCCATATCTGATTTCTTCCATGTATTTAAAAAACATAGCAATTGTTTAATTCAGTTTGTGAACGACAGATTTCTCTTCTTCATAAGTTGAATTATAAAGTATAAGTTTTTGCATAACAGGTTTCCCTTATTGCAGA
>SNQJ01S0093171.1:20610-32310 GCA_010110895.2 Picea sitchensis
TCTAATTTCTCCATTAAATTTATTATTTAAATAATTTATTTTGTATTCACTTTGAATTATAGTACACTCATCACTTCACTTTATTATTTACCTTCTAAAATCTCTTAAACCACTTTCACTACTTTGACCTTTTGGGGCTTCTAAATGACATAAGAGTGTCCTCCAACTTCGTAAAGCCATAACTCTCAAACCGTAAGGAGTTATGTGACGTTACACATACCACCATAAATGGAATGACATGTACCATCCATATAGAATAGTATTACCTACAAATATATCAAAACTCATACCATTATCCATCAAAAAAACTTGGGTCCATTACCCAAACCTACGTTCTCCAACTTCTCATGGCCATAACTCTCTAACCGTGAGGAGTTATGTGGCGTTTCACATACCACTGGAAAAGGCCTGACAAGCACTATCCATATAGGACAGTTTCACTAACAAATTCACTGACCTTTATCTCATTATTCCACAAATACGCATGGGTTCTCTAACCATACTTCTAGGATAACTCAATCTACAAAGTGTCTTCCCGTGAGGGATTTCAACATAAGGGGACCATTTTGGAGTTCATCCATTTCTACTTATTATCAACCATGACAAGACAATAACAAGTCATATTTACATCAAACAAACTTGTGTCCATTACCCAAACCTTTGTACTACCGGGCTTTCTTCAAGGGTTGACATCAATGACAACCAACCTTAATCAACAAAAGAATCATTTGGAGTCCAAGACCTTTAACTTCTTCCTCCAATCATTATCAAAGCTTGAAGACACATCCTTGGTGCACAAAACCTCCTAAAGCACCCATATGTTATTCAAAGGCGAAATACTCCTTGTAGTGGGTCTTGTGGTCATTTGAGACTTTCATTTTGTGTATAAGGCCCTTTTTCTACTCCCTCAATAATGATCAAAGCCATGAGATCCATTCCTAGTGCATAAGACCTCTCAATGATGCCTATATCCCACTTGTAGGCCAAAGGTTTCCTTTGAAGGCCTCATATAGGTGGTTTGATACGTTTGTAATAAATTAGAGCCCTAGAAGCTTCATTTAGGGCAAACATCCTTTGATTTCCTCTTTTAACCATGGTTAAGGCCCCAAGACACATCATGAGTACTGCACAAAATTTCATCTTGGATCACATATAATCCCATTATGGGGGCATATATTCCCTCTAGAGTGTTTATTTGGTGGTTCTAGGTCTCATATAAGGCCCATTTTCCCCACTAGCTCCATTTAGAGCATAAATCACTTATTTTTCTCCCTCATTCATGCTCAAGGCCTCAAATACCATCCCCAGTGCTCAAAACCTCCTCGTGGCACCAATATCCCACTCAAAGGTCAAATATTCCATCAAGAGGACATGTGTGGTGGTTCAAATCCTCAATCGTGGCCCATGAACCCTATAAGATTAATTTAGGGCCTTTTTTTCTCCCCTACCATGGTCAAATCCCATCCCTAGTGCTAAAAAATTCATAATGACACCCATATCCCACTTAGAGGACAAATATTCACTCTAGAGGGCCCACAAATGGTTTGAGGCCTCATTTGTATCCTCATCATAACCCATGTTCTTATGAGCATCATTTACCTCCCAAGGCCCTAATTTTCATCCCTTAACAATGGTTAAGGCCTTGATATCTATCCCTACTACACAAAACATCATATTGACTCCCATATTCCACTTGAAGGCCAAAKATATCCTTTAGAGGCATTGTCTCATGGTTTCAGGCCTTGTTCATGGCCCATGAGCCAAATAAGTTTCATTTATGGTCTAAATATTTAAATTTCCTCCATTGAACATTCATTGCMTTAAGACCCACCCTTGTTGTGCAATTAATGGCTATAATATCTTACTCAAAGGGAAAAYATTCCTCGTAGAGGCCCTTTGTGGTGGTTTAAGGCCTTATTCATGTCCTTTGAACCAAAAAGCATCATTTGGAGTCCAAGACCTTTAAATTCTTCCTCCAACCATTATCAAAGCTTGAAGACACATCCTTGGTGCACAAAACCTCCTAAAGCACCCATATGTTATTCAAAGGTGAAATACTCCTTGTAGTGGGTCTTGTGGTCATTTGAGACTTTAATTTTGGGTATAAGGCCCTTTTTCTACTCCCTCAATAATGATCAAAGCCATGAGATCCATTCATAGTGCATAAGACCTCTCAATGATTCCCATATTCCACTTGTAGGCCAAAGGTCTGCTTTGAAGGCCTCCTATAGGTGGTTTGATACGATTGTAATATATTAGATCCCTAGAAGCATCATTTAGGGCAAACAACCTTTGATTTCCTCTTTTAACCATTGTTAAGGCCCCAATACCCATCATGAGTACTGCAAAAAAGTTCATGTTGGATCGCATATAATCCCACTACGGGGAGCATATATTCCCTCTAGAGTGTTTGTGTGGTGGTTCTAGGTCTCATATATGGCCCATTTTCCCCACTAGCTCCATTTAGAGCATAAATCACTTATTTTTCTCCCTCATTCATGCTCAAGGCCTCAAATCCCATCCCCAATTCTCAAAACCTCCTCGTGGCACCAATATCCCACTCAAAGGTCAAAGATTCCATCAAGAGGACATGTGTGGTGGTTTAAATCCTCAATCATGGCCCATGAACCCTATAAGATTAATTTAGGGCCTTAGGCCCTTTGTTTCTCCCCTCCCATGGTCAAATCCCATCCCTAGTGATAAAAAAGTTATAATGACACCCATATCCGACTTAGAGGACAAAGATTCACACTAGAGGGCCCATAGATGGTTTGAGGCCTCATTTGTATCCTCATCATCACCCATGTTATTACGAGCATCATTTACTTCCCAAGGCCCTAATTTTCATCCCTTAACAATGGTTAATGCCTTCAGATCTATCCCTACTACACAAAACATCATATTGACTCCCATATTCCACTTGAAGGCCAAAGATATCCTTTAGAGGCATTGTCTCATGGTTTCAGGCCTTGTTCATTTCCCATGAGCCAAATAAGTTTCATTTATGGTCTAAATCTTTAAATTTCCCCCCTTGAACATTCATTGCCTTAAGACCCACCCTTATTGTGCAATTAATGGCTATAATATCTTACTCAAAGGGGAAACATTCCTTGCAGAGGCCCTATGTGGTGGTTTGAGGACTTGCTCACAACCCTCAAACCCTATAAGATTCATTTAGGACTAAGGAACTTATTTTTCTCCCATGAACATGGTGAAATCCATGAGACCCATCCTTAGTGCACAAAATCTCATAATGGTGTACTCCATATGCCACTTTGATGCCAAATATCACCTCTAAAGGGCCTATGTGGTGGTTTGAGGCCTTGTTTATGTCCCCTGAGATGTGGAAGTTTCATTTATATGTTAAGGTCTTTGTTTTCCTTTATTCACCATGGTCAAGGCCCCTCGACCCATCTCATGGGTGTAAAATATATTTAATGATGCCAATATCCTAATGAGAGTCAAAAGATCTCCATTAGAGGAATCATGCAGTGATTTGAGGCCTATTCATGGCCCCTAAGCCTTACAAGATTCATTCAGGGCTTAAGAACCATGTTTTCCTCCTCAAATGATGATCAAGGCCCTGAGACCCATCCCTAGTTTGGAAAGCATCCTAACGGTGTGCATATCACTATTAGAGGCCAAAGATTCCCTTTAGAGGGCATGTGTGGTGGTTCAAGGTATCATTCATGGCGCAGATCCCTAAAATCTTCACTTAAGTTCCTAATTAAGGCCTTTTATTTCCTCTCCCAACCATTGTTAAGGCCCTCAAACCCATCCCTAGAGCACAAAACCTCACAAATGACACCCATTACCTACTCAAAGGCCAAAGGCCCCCTTCATAGGGAATATGTGTGGTGGTTTAATACCTCATTAATGGGCATGGGATAAATAATTTATATTATATAGGCTTGGGGTAATAATTTATATTATATAATATATATTAATTTAATTAAAAACAAATAATAACAAAACATAAAAATAAATAAAAACAATATATATTATATAATATATATTAATTATATATTAAATAAATTAAAAACAAATAATAATAAAACATTATTAAAAAAACAAAACAAAACAAATTTCAAAACTCATAACACAACATTCATCCTCGCGCCCATTCCATTCACAAATGCAACAACCACAGAGAGCAGCCAAAGTACCCCACACCCATTCCATTCACGCTAGCAACCACAAAGAGCAACCATTAAACCCCGCGTAGGAGTGGAGACAACAACCCTAGGTGCACGAGAGCAGCCATAGCCGACGAAATCCCACGTGTAGGAGTGGAGACATTCATAGAGGCAAAGAAACGTTCCCTATCCAACGCCCAAACTCGTGCAGTAGTGGAGATATTCAGGGTCGGTTCGCAGCTTCCATTTGGACATCGACGGAGGCAGAGGGGCCCCATCCGTCCAAACTCTAAAAATGGTAATGGCTCTAATCCTTGGAAATGGATATCAAAATTCCTCAAATGTAGTATATGTGTATTTAAACCCCTCCTTATACTCTTGCATGTTTGAAACTTCATGATGCGCAAAACATTTTTCACTAAGCCTCTCATCGTGATGTAAGTAATTGTTGTGGAGGTAGATTGCTAGAAAATTATTGGTGCAAAATGTTTTAGATTTATTTTATTGGGTGCAGATCATGGAATGTTGGGCATTTTAGAGTGTGTGATATCAATCACTATACCCTTCAATTGTATGCCAAAACACTATGTTGAACCACCATTAACCACTATTCCAAGTGTTGGAGAAGGATTGCCACAATATTCCACAGATAACAAACACAAATGTTGTAGTTTGATACATCTGATAAATAAGAAGGATCTCAAATGATGATGGAATGCAAGCCAACATGAGGTAAAAAAACTAGAACTAATAGTAGCTACTATAAACCATTATTTTCAGGAATGGAATGAAAACACCTAGAAAAACATATATCTACATGCAACAAATTCATTGTCCTTGTTTGAATACTCATTGTATGGATACAAATTCCAATAGTAGGAGTGATCTGGATTTTATGAGCAGAATGAAATGAATACATATTATTAAAAGATGCTTAACATACAGTAACAGAGATACAGTAAAACTGGTTTTCTATTCAATAAGGAAATAAGCTGAAACTGTAAAATGCAGCGGAAAACAAGCTTGTTGGAATGGTGGCAGCTTATCTCTGAGAAGAGATGTGACGGTTGCGCTCATTCGCAAGAAGATGATTAAAATGAGGCTCTGAAGGCATTTTTACAATAATCAGGAATGTAAAAAACCCTAGACATCCAAAAACCTAACCCTAGGAGATGAAGCGCCAAAAGTCATGTGGGCCCCGTTTGGGTAAGTTAGTCAGTCAATTTTTTGGGGTCGTAACTTTTGCAAATGATCTCCATTTTAGGCGAACGATAAACCATTGGAAAGGTCTATCCAAGGAATACACATTTTGTTGTGATATAATAAAGGGCATTTTCGACTGTGTCGATCCCTAAAAATGTTGTTTATGGCCTTAAAACGGCCCCACAAGTCAGGGACCCGAAAACTAGGAAAAAAACTACCAAATTAGAAAACTGCTAAAATGAACTAGTTGGAATAGGCGGGAGGCCACCAACATCCATATGGATCAATCCTCCCCCCTTAAGAAACAATGGTCTCCATTGCGTGGAGTTCTCCCATCAGATGAGGAAATTTCTGTTGAATTTGGCCTCGGGTGAGCCACTTGCCTTGGTGCAGGAGCTGCCCTGCTTTGACAACTCGATAAAGTTGGATCCTTTGTTGTCAGGTGCCCTTGATATGTGTGTCCACAATATGATCACTGGATTCATGTTGCATGCAGTCAGGGTTGAGTTCTGCTGGTGTCAATTGCTCTGATGTCTCTAAGGTGTCCAATAATGGTGGGAAATATGATCGAAGGAGAGCCACATTGAAGTTTGGGTGCAGGCTAAGGAAAAGGGGAATGTTGAGCACAAATCCATTGTCACCCATAGCCTTGGTGATGGTGTATGGCCCATACTGAAGTGGGTAAATCTTCTGATGGGGCCCTGAAAGGCGTTCTTTCTGCAAGTGCAACCAAACTTTATCGCCCACTTGAAACTTATGTGGCACCCGGTGTTGATCATGGAGCTGCTTGTACTTGGTATTAGACTTATGTAAAATATCCTGAACATGTTGGCAGATGTGATGGATCTGCTCAATGAACCGGGTGGCTTTGTCATCTTCTGGTGGAGCAGGAGATGAGTCGGTCGAGGTGTTCGCCAGGGGTAGTGCAACATCCATGGGGCCCAATGGTTGGAATCCCAACCCCAACTGAAAGGGGATGTGGCCAGTTGAGCTATGTGGGGCTTGGTTGTAGCTATGTTCAGCATAGGTAAGACTCTCATCCCATGTGTGTGGGTGCTTGGAATTGTACATGCGCAGGATATGTACGATCATCCAATTGACGACCTCAGTTTGGCCATCTGTCTGGGGTGGAAGGCAGTGGATTTGGTGAGCTCGGTATCCAACTGTGACCAGAGGCTCGACTAGAATGTGATGAGGAACCAACTGTCCTGATCTGAGATAATGGTTTGTGGGATCCCAAAGTGTACCCAGATGCGTTCAAAGAATATCTTGGCAGTGGCCTCTGAGTGATGTTCTTCTTGCAAGTGACCATAATCACCATCTTGGAAAAGCGATCAACAACCACAAAAACACAGTCATTGCCCCTCTTGGTGGACGAGAGGCCTGACATGTATTCCATGGAGATGGATTCCCATGGCTTGTTAGGAGTAGGAATAGGGTTGTATAGGTCATATTTATTAGTGGTCGGTTTGGCAATAGCACAGGCGACGACCTGATATACTAGCCGACATCTTGTCGAAGTTTCGGCCAGTAGAAATGATTTTGCAACACTGCCATTATCTTTTCAACGCCAAAGTGTCCTGCCACCCAACTGTAGTGATATTCCCAGATCGGCTTTGCGCTCTCGCTTGATGGAACATAGAGATGGCCCAAACGTCACAACAGCCTGTCCTGAAAATGGAAATTAGCGACCACTGAGTTTGCTCCCAACATTTGGTATGTGGTGGAGAAGTCAGGGTCTGTCTCATAGAGGTGGGGCCATCCAAAGGTCTCATGGCCACAAGATTCTATCTCCATGGTGAGTGCCATGAATGGAGGTCGGCTAAGGCAATCAACAACTCAATTGGTACTTCTTGTTTTATACTTGATGTTGAGGTGGAACTGTTGTAAGTATGTGGAACACTTCTGATGGCGGTCATTCTGCAATTTGCCTTGGGTCTGCATGAACTATAGTGGCTTGTGATCATTGTGGATGACTATCTCCTTCCCCAGAATGTAATGTCTCCACTGGCGGTAGGCTTGCATAATGAAGTACATTTATTTGTCGTAAGTAGGGTACTTACGGACAACATCTGATAGTGTCTCACTGTGATACGCCACAGGGTGGCCGTGTTGAGTGAGAATGGCGCCCACAACATAGTCTGAAACATCTGTCTCGATCTCAAAGGGATGTTGCAGGTCCAGTAATGAAAGTACCAGGGATGAGCACAAACAATGCTTCAAATCATCGAAGTCTTGTTATTGGGACATGCCCCACACAAATTTTTCCTTACCGCCACCCTTGGTTACTTGGCTGAGGGCCCATGCAATATGAGAGAATCCCAATATGAACCTGCAATAGATATTGGTGAGGCCCAAGAAGCTCCGAAGCTTAGAGAGTGTGGTTGGGGCTGGCCAGTCACGGATGACCTATATCTTGGCTGGATCCACATGCACACCATGTTGATCAATGATGCAACCTATGTAATGGACCTTGTCCATGCCGAAGGAGCATTTTTCCAAGTTTACATATAGTTTGTGCTATCACAGGGTGTGCATAACCTACTTAATATGTTGCAAGTGTTTCGCCCAAGTCTTGTTGTAGATGAGGATGTCATCCAGATACACCACTACAAAAGTACTAGTGAAAAGTCACGGGATATCGTCCATCATCCTCATAAAAGTTGTTGAAGCATTTTTCAAACCAAAGGGCATGACCAACCATTCAAAAAGACCTTCTTTTGAATTGAAGGCGGTCTTCCATACATTTGTATGTTATATTGGGAGATGGTGGTAACCAGACTTTAGATCAATCTTACTAAAGTATTTGCCCCCCGTGAGCTGATCAAGGAGGTCGTCAATTCGAGGAATTGGGTACCGGTTCCGGACTGTGATTTGATTCAAGGCTCGGTAATCAATGCAGAGTCCCTAGGTATCATCTTTCTTCCGCACCAGTACGATTGGGCTCCCACAAGGCGATGAGATGGGACATGTGTGCCCCTTTTGGAGAATTTATTGGATCAACCTCTTGATCTCCTTGTTTTCTAACAGAGAGTGGCGGTAGACTGACCCATTGAGTAGCGGTGCGCCTGGGGTCAGATCGATGGGATGCTTGACCTGATAGTGAAAAGGTACCCCGGTAGGAGAGGAGAAGACATCTGAGTATTATTCCACAACCTTATCCACTTGCTTATGTTGTGTGGAGAGATTGATCGCAGAGGCCCTAGATGTGGTTGTGATATTTCGCTTACTCTGAGAGTGAATCACGAAGAAGACAAATTTCCCGGTCTAAGAGATGACCTTCCTGCATTGCTTGGAATATATCAAGTAAATAACACTAGGAGGGACTGCCTCGGGTATCCTGTACAATTTCTTGTTCAAAGTAATAATAACACTACGAGGCCTAGAATCATATACATCATGACATTTCCGTAAATAAGGTTATCCCAAAAGAACATTACAAACCTCGAGAGGAGCAACATCACACAATACCTCATCTTTGAAGGGCTTGATGTCGTACGATAGTCGACACTGTTGGTTGACGCAGAGGTCGCTTCCTTGGCGGAGCCATCCAATGGTGTAGGGATGCAGGTGTGGTGTTGTCGGTAGGGCCAGTCGCTTGACGACCTCTGCTGATATGAGGTTCTTCTAGCTACCTCTATCAACGATGAAGTGCAACAGGGTGTCTTTTACCCACATCTACGAATGGAAAAGGCGTTCGCCTTCTTTTGGCTCGTCTGGTTCATTAGGTTGGAGCTTGGTGGTAGCAACAGTAGCACTAGGATCCACGCCAATGATCCGTCTTCCCCTTTCTGGTTCTAACTCAGAGTCAGAACCCGCATCTGATTTAGAGGATTTCACTTCGGCCAACAACAACTGCTTTGAGTGGAAATCAACAGTGTTATTCCAAGGGCTCTTATGGAAGTCGCACCACTTCCCCGTATCCTTCTTTGTCTTTTCGATGTCCTTCTTTTCTTGTGTCTTGGACTGGTTGTCCTGATATTGTCCATATTTCCTATGTCCTTTGTTCTGTAGTTTGGGGCCACCCTTTCCTGGTTTTTTCTACGAGGGGTTCCCAGGCCCAAATTGTTGCATCTTTTATTTGACCTTCTACTCAATTTTGACGACATATCGATAGGTCACACCCAAAGATGAGATGTCCAGAAATTCCATTTCAGTTTGGATGTATCTATGTAGAGCACTGTGGTACTTGAGCACCAGATGTCACTATGAATCTTTGATACTCAGCTTGGTGTGTAGGGTATGGAATATATTTGTGAAATCTGGCACTGCTTGGTCTCTTTCTTGCCGCATTGTGGTCCATTTGGTATACAAGTTGTCATAACTTCCGACACCATAGTATTGTTCTTTAATAACATCCCTGAAGGATTCCCATGTGGTTGCGACTGTAAATAATGAGGGTTCATTTGTTTCCTTTTGCTCACAGAAAGTTTCCCACCAATCTTTGACATGGGGAACGACTTTGAGGAGCGCAAAAGTAATTTTTTCTCTATTTGAAAAGTTATGGACATAAAAATACCCTTCTAGTAGATTCAACCACTTTTCTACAACATTTGTGTCTATTTGACCTTCAAATATAGGAATATCGAAGTTGATTTTTACCTTGAAGTGGGAAATGCCTCCGCTCGAGGAAGATGCGTCACTTGTTGGTAGTCGTCGAAGGATTTGTGAAAAACTATCCATCATCTCGTTCCTCTATTGCGTGAGGGATTCCTCAAGCAACATTTTGAAAGGATCTTCTGTCCCGCCATCTTTCTTTTGTCCTACCATCAAGAAGACCAATCTGATACCACTGATCTAGATTTTATGAGTAGAACAAAATGAATACATATTATTAAAAGATGCTTAACACAAAATAATAGAGATACAGTAAAACTGGTTTTCTATTCAATAAGGAAATAATCTGAAACTATAAAATGCAGCGAAAAACAAGCTTGTTGGAATGGTGGTGACTTATATCTGAGAAGAGATGTGACGGTTACGCTCATTTGCAAGAATATGATTACAATGAGGCTCTAAAAGCCTTTTTACAATAAACAAGAATGTCAAAAACCCTATACATCCAAAAACCTAACCCTAGGAGATGAAGCGCCAAAAGTCATGTGGGCCCCGTTTGGGTAAGTTAGTCGATCAACTTCTCTGGGTCGTAACTTTTTCATACGATCTTCGTTTTAGGCACACGATAGCCCATTGGAAAGGTATGTCCGAGGAATACACATTTTGTTTTGATAAAGGGCATTTTCAACTATGGCAATCCCTAAAAACGTTGTTTAGGGCCTCAAAACGGCTTTGCAAGTCAGGGACCTGAAAACTAGGAAAAAAACTGCCAAACTGGAAAACTGCCAAAATGAACCAATAGGAATAGGTGGGAGGCCACCGACATCCATATGGATCAAGGAGGAGGTAAATATTATTCCACTCTCTCATTCACATTCAAATGACCATTTTTTCTTCACAAGGAGAATAACTAATTCTCAATCGGATCTCATTCTCAATAGTTATACACATATCTACTAGGTCTACAACATATCGATATCAAAATTACATATTTACTAAATTTCCATATTAACATAATAATTTATTGGTGCAAATATATAGCAAGGGTGAGAAGATCTACAAAATTTGTGGTTGTGTCAAAGATATAGACAAAAGAGGATTAGAAAACAAGAAACATTAGTTTTATATGAAGCAAATATCTCTAGATATATGTTATTCAGTAATGGAAAAGGCTCACATGGTGCATGATCATATGTGCCTAGAGGTAGTGTTCATGCTACCTTCAATTGTCAAAGGATATTTGAATTGATGGAACTTTACAATGTCGATGACTTAGAACTTGATTCCTCCATACGCACTATGGAAGTCTCTCACAATGAGTTATCGAACCAGCATATTAAGTCCTTGTGCACCAATTACCCTTGTTCTTTGTGCAACACTTATGGCTATTAATCTCGTCATTTCCTTGTATACCCTGGTATTAGGATTCCTTTCACATTATCCATAAATTCAATATCATCTATCTAGAATGCTTTTCCCTCACCTGGGATCCGTTTTCCTTGACCAATTCTCAACCCACCATTGCAATTGGTCCCCTTCAGTGCATACTAGTGATAATACCATGAATATTCTCTACCTATCAAGTTCCTTGGGATCGAATATATTTGATAAAAACCTGTTCTCTACATTCATAAATCAGATTATCCCTATCTTACCTTATGTATATTTGGTTTTGACATCAGTGGAACCTTTTTCCACTAGTCTTCCATACACCTCTTTGGATGTAGTGTATTGGAACCATGTTTCTCTTCCCCATGGCAAGGGGAAGATGGAATTATTCTCACATATACCACACACCAAGGGG
>SNQJ01S0093172.1:0-32310 GCA_010110895.2 Picea sitchensis
AAAACTGGGCATCAAAAAATAGGACATCCTAATTCCAAACACAAATTTCAAATGGGTTCGCAGCCTAGCTATAGGGTGCAGTGCGAACATTAGTGGAGTTCGCAGGCTAGACACAGGTAGGGTGCGAACATCTCGCACTGGATGACATAGTAGGGTGCGAACTTAGATGATTCTCGTAGGCCACTAAAGTGTACAGTACGAGAATGTCTGTAAACAAAAAATTTGGAAAAAGGACAATTTTTTTTAGTGAACTTTCAAATCCAGAGAGTCTTGATGGATCTCCCACAGACTCAGAGACCAGAAAACAAGCAATCAAAGAAAGGGAAACTAGACTAACTAGGAAACAATCTATTCCCCAGTGGAGTCGCCAATATTGTTATTGGATAAATCCGTAAGTGCGGACACAAACCGATCTCCCTAGATCCACTTGGATCTAGAACAAAGCAAGACAAAACATGACTCTTTCCCTAGATTTTTACCATTGAATTAAATAGGAGGCAAGAACAAAGAACATACCTTATTATCGCTTCCTATGGTATTTGTTGCTCTCTCTTCGCTCGAGTGCTCTCGTGCAGCCAAAACCAAGACAACACAAACCAACCAAAGTGAAGAAAGCACAATCTATTCAATAGTCAATCTATGTATATGATCAAGGAGTTATACAATAAAGTGGAATTAGCTTTATGGGAAAGAATCAACACAAACCAACCAAAGTGAAGAAAGCCACACCATTCAATAGTCAATCTATGTATATGATCAAGGAGCTATACAATGCTGGAATTAGCTTTATGGGAAAAAGACATATTATTATCAGGACATATTAAATGTGAAAGAGAGATTACAACCATTGCCTCAGAGGTCGAAGGTCCCTTCCAACTATCCTTCGCTCCTCACACACTTTGACTCCAAGAATTCCGAGAGCATAGATCTCATGATATTCACAATCTATCTTGACAAAGAAAAATCTCAAACTACTCCAACCAAGCTAAGAATTCCAAGCCAACCAAAAGCTAACAAGCTCAAGAACCAACAAAGCTAACCCAAGCTAACTTTCTCCATGAGAACTCCTCTCCTTTATAAGTTGAAGAGGATAAGGTGGAGGTTAGGATGATCCCACTAAATCCCAAGGAAAGCGAGTAAGATCCAAACCATTTAGATGCCACTCACCATAGAAGCTCTCCTTCTAGAAGATCTGAAAACACTCATTTTTCCCATGTGCAGCATTCTCTCACCCTAGCTATAGAGAAACCCTAACACCTTTACCTAAATATAGTGCAACCTCACAGAATGGGTCATTCTCTGCACTCAGCTTCTATATAGAAACCTCGCTAACTTCCTTTTTTATAAGGTTTTTACATAGGAAAATGTAACTTCTTTTCCAGAGAAAAGAAGTTTTCTCCCTTCTCTCTCTTTAGGAACTTAGCTACCAACCCTCCACAAGTAACAGATAGGTTTCTGAGCATCACACCCATCATAGGGATGACCTAAAATAATGTGCAATAAGAACCCATGGAGAGTTCCTAACTCCATCTTTTAGCAACAACTTAACCTTCCATGTCCCAAGATTTTTGCTGACGATTCATCTCCTAGGAATACATCACCACCATCGTATTTTCTGTATATCTGGGAGAACCACCCCTTATGAGGAGTCATATGGTGGTATGATGCACTGAGTTGATCAAACGTCCATACATCGTGGTCTAGATGTGTACTTGTAGATGCCAGTAAACAACACCTCCTTCTTCAATGGAGGTTTTCACCTCCTGCGGGAAGAGGTACTATTAGATCCTTTGGTTTATTAACCTTCTTAGACTTGGAATCTTCCTTTATAATGCCCTGCTTTTACCACACTTCCAAAGATTTCTGGGAATATTTTCTGGAGACTATATCATCTATAGATTAGATCCTTACCAAGGCTTACCAAGATTCTTGTCTTGGGTATGACCTCTTACAAATAAGCAGAACTGGAAGGACTATCCATGCTTTTTTTTGCCTCATCTCTTTAGATAAGAAGGATGAAACTACATCCTCATACTTCAATGTAGATTGAGGGTACTCACAATTGCCACAACTGCATTATCCCAAGAGTCTCCGGGCAAAGAACATACCAAAGTAATACACTCATCTTCTTCTACAATCCATTATTAACAGAGACAAGTTGACTTACTCCACATTAAAGGCATTTATATGTTCTGTCACAAAATCTCCATCTTCCATCCTAAGATGATACAACTCTTTTGAAGAAATAACTTGTTTAATAGGGACTTTTATTGATACAAATTTCCCAACTTACCCATAGTTCGTCAGAGATTCTCCTCGACATTCAACAAACCGGGACCTACTGTGCGTGAGTCGAATCATACTTCTTGCTCTTTTATTCAACTTCTCCCAATATTCCTTTGACATACCAATAGTCAGGTACTAGTAATTTGTGTACTAGTAGGTTGTGTACTGAAGAATCTATGTGATAGTAGATTCGTAATTAGTAGGTCGCTTACTGTGATCCACACCCATCCATCGTTTTGTCTACAAAAGGTCCTCCCACCTTGAGATTCCATAGCTCAAAGTTTTACTGTTAAACTTCTCTCGATTCTGTGATGAGCTTTCCATCTCTTCTATAATTAATATCCACTTAAAAGCTCTACTAAAACCTGTACTATCACGTAATCTCGATAACCTTTGATCTATCAAGACCGAGCCAACCCTCAACAACAAGTAATCCTCTTCAATCCAAAAACGAAGCCATACCACATGTAATTTTAAACTCAGAAATAAAGAAATGCATATAGATTCCTAAGGTAACACTAGAATTAATGGCTCATACACGTAGTACATAGAGATTTTATACCTAAAACCCTCAATCAGAAAAACCTTTCTTATATTCATTATATCGAATTTCACCATTCACCATAGAAACTATATACAATGTTTTTAGGTATTCCGTAGATACAAAACCATAATCCTTAATCGGAGATTAATTTAGAAAACCACTAAAAATAGAAAATCCGGTAGACCTTCGTGGGAGGCATACCGCCTGGACCCCCTAGGAAAGTCTTCTAGTGCACAATTTGCATAATAAAGAGAATCCACAGAGGGATCGTTAGATGCAATTGTCAAATCCGGACGCACTCCACACACACACATGCAAAGAATATAACATGATACCCAACAACCTATGGATAATGGTAGTAACCATGTGACATAGGAACACTAGTAGGACCATATAGAGGTTGTGACAAGATGGAAAAACTAGATGGTCCCCCCATGTATTGTGGATGACTAGAGGGTCCTCCTATGTATTTTACATTTGAGGGTCCCACAAAATTTGGTTGAACCATGGTCCCCCCATGTATTGGTGGGTTGACTCGATGGTTTCCCATGTATTACGCATTGTCACATGGACCTCCCATACATCAGGTTTTAGGGGATATTGTCTTGGAATCATGGGGACTGGTAGATTGATTGCAAAGTTTCTGTTGATTAATGCTCGTTGGATTAGGCTGACCCCATAAAGGATTTGAAACTCATGTATATGGTTTTCTTGGATACAGTCTAGTAGTAGTGGGAATGGAAGGACTTGCATGAGAGGCTTTCCCCCTGCCTGTTGTTGTTTCCCCTAAATAGAATTTTTCCTCATAATTGAGGGTTTACCCCAAGAAAAAGGTTTCCCTCTAGCTAAAGATTGAATTCCAATGAAGGGTATAGAATAAATCCCCATTTATAAAGTTGGATATGTAGGTTGAGGATTGTCTAATCATGCATGTATAAGCAATTTTGATACCATCCTAATCGATAGACAAATCACATAAAGCGCTTGGTGTGTGAATATGTGGGATTAGTGAAGAAGGAATATTACCCAACACATGTGAGGAGAGAGATGTACTCGCAAGTGGTTGTGTCGAAAATCTTGGTCATATGTCAATGATCTAGGTGGATACCTATGGCCACCCACCTATTCCATTTGGATCAAAATATTTTCATGGAAACTTACTATTTTTAGCGGTTTTTCAGTCCTTAAACTCCGAGGCCATTTTGAGGGCCTATAATGACGCTTTTTTCATGGTCAAGAACCTCAATTATTGTCGGATCCTTTGATTGATCCCACAAAATCAATCTCCTTATCGATACCTTTCCACCCAGATATCGCGTAATCAAATGGAGATTGTATTCCAAAGTTACGCCTCTAGGAAGTTGATAAACCAAACTACTCCAAAACATGGTCCACAAAACCATTGGATTTTCCTCTTCCTGTTAGGGGGTTTTGGATTTTATTTTATGATAAAAAGGCTTTGGAGCCTCATTACAATAATCCAAATTTTGTGAATGCAGCATAGCCATCACATCTCTTTCTCATAGATATAAGCTTCAATTATTTAGCGGAATTGATTGATGGCTTTACGCTTTTACATTCTCACTCATTAATAGAAATTATGTATTATCAGATAAACCGTGAGATCAAATATGCAGTGAAAGATCAGCTTCTGGATCAAGGATTATTATCAAAATAACTGGATCGCTGGTGCCGAAAGTAGACTTCTCGATCATCTTTAGTGCATGTCCCCATTTGTGTCCAAGAGAATAGTTGGCTCGAGCTTGTATCCCTGAGGAAAATTGCTCTCACATACCCAAGAAACTCCTCCATGGCGTAAGAAAATAAAATGATAGAGAAAATAATCTATTAATATGTTTCTTGATCAATCTCTCATGCAACATATAGGGACAAAATGATGGAGACCATTCTCACATCCTTTCAACGATGTCGACATATATAGAAGGCATATTCATCGTCGTAATACTTTGGAGGAACCTTCATTTCAAGGTACAAGCATCTTATATTTCTATATTTTAAGTTCATATAGATTCAAATGCCCTAGAGAAATGGTTAAATCTACTAGGAGGTTATTTCCATGGTCACAATTTTTCTCCGACTGAAAAGACCACCTTCGCGACTCATGATCTCCCCATGTCAAAATTGGTGGGAAACTTCATCGGGATAAAATTTTCATAGAGGAGTTTAGAATATATGGTGTCGATCCCACTTGGTATTTTAGGATGTAGTCATGAACAATATTTCTTTGTTGGTAACTATGACAACTAGTACAAGAGATGGACCACATCATGTGGGCAAGAGAGAGCCAAAAATTATTTGAAGCCATAAATACTTTCCATACCTTAAGCACCAATATGGGTATCAATGATCTGGTCGGAGCCTGGCCCGAATGAAGCTGATGCTTGATCTTGATTGAATGGAAGGATGGAATGGAAGGAATGGATGGACGGAATGGAGGAAAGGAGGAAAGGAATGGAGGAAGAGGAAGGAAATGGATGGACGGAGGATGGACGGAGGAAGGATCTGAATGGAAGGATGGATGGATGGATGGAAAGGATGAAGATGGACGGAAAGGATGGAATGGAAAGAGCCGAGGAAATGGAGACGGATGGAGGATGGACCGGATGAGGATGGACGGATGGATGGAAGGATGAAGGATGGATGACGGAAGCCGGAGTGGATGGACATGGATGGATGGATGGAATGGAATGGATGGATGGAATGGATGGATGGAAGGATGGATGGATGGACGGACCGGAATGGAAAAGGACGGAAGATGGAAGGACGGAGGACTGGACGGAAGGAATGGATGGATGACCGGACGGAGGATGACCGGAATGGACGGACGGACGGAAAGGATGGATGAATGGATGGATCTGGATGGATGGATAGTGGATGGACGGATCGGAATGGATGGAAGAGATGGATGGATGAGAGGATGGAAAGGAGGAGGAGGATGGAATGGAATGGAATGGACAGGAAATGGAAGGAATGGATGGATGGAATGGATGGACGGATGGAAATGGATGGAAGGAAGGCAATGGAATGGATGGATGGATGGAAATGGAAGGAATGATGGAATGGATGGATGGATGGATGGATGGATGGAATGGATTGATGGAATGGATGGACGGAGCCGGACGAAATGGAAAAGGAATGGACGGTGGATGAGGAAAGGATGGATGGATGGAGGAAGGATGGACTATGGATGGATGGAAATGGACGGAAGGAAGGAAAGGAAGGAGGATGGATGGATGGATGGATGGAAGGATGGATGGATGGAGGAATGGACATGGACAGGAATGGATGGATGGATGGAATGGATGGAATGGAATGGATGGAAAGGAATGGAAGGAATGGACGGATGGATGGAAAGATGGATTAATCCCCGGCCCAAAGCGACAATCCTCCAACCCTTTCGTCGAATGTGATCGTCAGATGACTGGGTACGCAAGAAGGAATATTTCTCTCATGGATGGATTCCGTACCTATATCAAATTAAAACGCCCCGGTGACCAAATATAAAATGATTTTATTTTTCCTTTAAATTTCAATTCATAGGAAACTTCCTTTCGGCTCCTAAGAATGCAGTAATGTTTCAACGGTTATGTTCCATGCATTTCAATGACATGATATATCGCTCAACCTTATTTGGACGATTTACCAAATTTCATTCTTGCGGTGCCGAAATGATTCCCACTCATCTCCTGTTAATTTTCATTCATCATTTGTCGCTTCTATCGCATTCGATTAAATCCTCATAAATGCATCTTATGAGAATCGTCATTTCAGGGTTCTTGTTTCATCAAGGGATCCTGCAGATCTCTAAGGTCGAGAAGCATTCCATCTCCTCCTCCTTCTTCATCGCCAGTTTTGCAAAGTTTAGGAAAGAAAACTTTCTTTCGTTTCAACCCTAATTACCAGACAGCCTGCTGCTCGGAGCAAGGCCAAAGAAAGTTGGTTCTGATTTTGTCTAGGATACCATGGATAACAATGCTTTTGAGGCTTTGTAGTTGTCCCTCACGAAAGCTCCACTTCTTTTCCTCCTGATTATAGTCGAAATTACTTCCTTTATCTGGCTGCTTCCGAGTAAACTATATTGCAGCGGTTCTCGCTTAGGAGGATATGCATACGATGAACATGCAGCATTATTACTATTTGAGTCGAGTCTCACATCCATCGACTAAGTACCAACATGTTGAAAATCGCTTGTCGCTCGTTTAAGTTCAACGCTGGCTATTATATTCTCTACTAAAAATTACGTGATTTCTCATCGCGAACTCTATGCAACATATTATTACATGCCAATTTCTAGGGGAAAGTACTCCAAATGGATTGTCAAAATCGTGAGTTCGACTGGAATTTGATCAGCCCACGCTCTTAAGCTAGAAATCCTTAGTTTGCTAAGTTAATATGATTTTCTCCTAATTAGCCACTAAATGTAGCAAAGGGATTCATTACCCCATGAATCCATTTTCCTTATCGCCAGACGATGATATTTGGTATGGAGATATTACGAGTATATCTCCAAACCATAATTTCTTCTACCGCTTTGTCTAGTACCTAATCGACGCCAGATCCGCTATCATGCGGTTTCAATACATTATCTCTGGGATACTCTTTTACCACGGGAATTGACTCTGCTTTTTCATGTTGCCCGACTTTTGACGGGTTGTAGAAATCTTTGAATGATCGCCATTCCTACATGTGGTGGCTTGCGTATGTCCGGGTATGCCATCACCAAGATCTTGCATGCGTGATATTTTTTGGCCTTCCTTGCTCAATATTGCATCATCATGGTTCGTATGTGTTTCGTGGATAAATCCGTAAGTGCGGCGACAAACCGATCTCCCTAGATACACCCGGGTTCAGGGAACAAAACAGACAATAATACTCTTTTCCCTAGATTTAGACTATCGAGTGAACTAGGAGGCAATGATCATGGAAATACCTTATGAATGCTTCCTTGTGTCTCTGTTGTTCCAATATTTTGTTCCAATGCTCTTGCACCATTCACATCACAACAATACAAACCAATCAAGTGAAGACAAATCAATATATTTCAATAGCTAATTCATACATATGATCAAGGAGTTATGTACTAAAACAAGAATATGATTCTTTATGGGAAAAATAATATTAAGTTGTATTATATTAATGTAAAGAGAGATTATAACCGCTGCCTTGATGTCGGTCCCTTCCCAACCGGGTCTCTTCGCTCCCACATTATTTTGTTGCTCCAAGGATCTCCTCGAGACCATAGATCTGATAGGCTAATTCAGCACCCATCTTGACAAGGAAAAATTCAAAGCCACTCTAACCAAGCCAAAGTTAATAATTCCAAGCCAACCAAAAGCTAACTTTCCATGAGAACTCCTCTCTTTATAAGTTGAAGAAGATAAGGTGAAGAGGTTAGGATGATCCCACTAAATCATGAAAGCCAGTAAGATCCAAACTATCTTCGAGTGCCACCTCACCATAGAAGTTTCTCCTTCTAGAAGATTCGCTAAAACGCTCATTTTTCCCACGCGGCCGGAATGTTCACCATAGCAAGAGAAACCCTAATACCTCGCACTCGGCTATAGTGAACTCCGCGAATGTCATTCTCACACCCCGCTCATATAGAAACCCCGCGAATCTCCTTTTATGCAAGGTTTTACAAGAGGAAAATCATCCTTTTCTCGTGAGTAAAGTTCTTCTCCTTCTCTCTTTAGGAACTCGTGCCACTGACTCTCCAAGGAAATAGATAGTTTACATCATTAATGATCATAGGGATGATGAAAATAATGTGTACAAAGTGCCATGCCTACTGCATCACAATCAGAAAAACGTACGTGATCCCCGCCCTCTTCCCATCCTATGGTTCCGCTATCCTTTGCAAAATGGGGCATTGATTCATGACATGTCACTCGCCATCACCGGGGCATGGTTACATCATTGTAGCTTCTATGATTACTACAAAGTGGGCCTTATAGTTGCGCCAACATTCACAATACTGGAAAGACTGTAGAGTTGTTTCTTTTTAACCATGTCATAGCTCGTTTTGGCGTTCCTCGGGCTATTGTTACTGATCATGGTAATCATTTTAGGAATTTTATGATGTCTCGAATTCACAGTAGTAAAAGTTGTCTTCATCATGATAATTCAACATCTTTCTATTATCCGTAGTTTAATGCATAGGTCAAAGCAATCAACAAGTTCTTGTATAACCATTCTTCAAATCTGATGATAGGAATTCATAAACCACCGGGCATTTAACATGTTGCTTTTCATATCAGGCATATCGACATCCGCTAAATCCGCTTATGGGTTTATGACGCTCTTTCATTTAGTCTATGGCATGGAATCCATTCTTCCAATAGAATGTGAGATACCTTCTCCTCAAGCTAGTTGTTGAACTCATTACTCCAATACTTCAATAAGAGGAACGTCTCTGTATTTGATGCGATTAGGACGAGACTCGACGGACGCTACTCTTAGCAATAGAAGCCCGTAAGAAACGCATATGTTAATACGACAAGCATGTCAAGCCCTGTTTTGAAGGTGATCTTGTTCTTCCTCAGAGGAACAAGATAAAGATGTCTTAGAGCTTCGAAATTGGTCCAATGTATGGTCCTTACATTGTTCGCAGAGTGTTGGAAAAAGGAGCATATGAGTTGGCTCGACATGATGGTATACTCTGAGCAGAACCCAGAAATGGTTGTACTTGAAGAAGTACTATGGATAAGTTATTTGTGCACAAGTAATTTGTATTTTATGTATCATACTTTGTGTGTACATTTAGTTTTGATATTTATCTGTCTCTCACTACGTGACATTGTGTTTGATTTCCGATGTTTGTCTTCGGCTAATTTTATATTGGCTTCACGATGAAAGTTATCACAAGATTGGAACTCAGCTTTCGCATGGGCAATCTATACCCAACAAACCAGCTTTCTTATATATCTTTACGAGGTGTATGTCTCACGAAAGCAGCCAACAACATCGCAGTATAGCCGTTATTGAATCATTGTTTGATGCTATTCCTCTCTAATTCAAGCCATTTGGTTGTGCGATTTGACTCGCAGTTAGTGGTGCTATAACTAAGTAATGTCTATTCTATTCGGTCCTACTTATAGTATATTTTATGGATTCTCGCCTCTTGAAACTATTTTGATCACATTGAATCAGCATATTCTAGATGTCTTAATACATTAATGATGCATTAGCTAATTATGTATTGGACAAAACATTTGAACCATTTATAAATCAAACACATTATAATTCACACAATGTAAAGTAAACCTGTAGAAGCCGCCCCATATATATAACGATCAAGAGTTTGTTTTTACAAAATGTTTGTCCTAAGACCAAAATATCAAAAAATTGAAGCCTATAGCTTATACATAGTGACGCCACAGATGACGCTCAATTTCAGAATAATAATTACTTCCTAGCTACTCAAGCAGAGCACACCTATAGCCAAGGAGACATCTGAAGGTGATGCTCATCGCTGCGGAACTCCTCTTCCGTGAGCTTATATCCGGAATGTTTGTTGTCGCCTTCTAAGTTCTGCTCCACCACCGTAATCTTCGGCTATACTATGGTAATGTTTCTAATGGGATTCTCCTCGTCACTGATAGGAGAGGTGTCAGAGGTCTATACTATTCAACGCCCGGTGTTATTATCAACAAATATTTTAGAAGTTAGTCTTCGGAAAAATATATAAACAAAAACATTTTAATATGATAAAAATTCAAAAACATTTAAAAGAGAAAATTTGTGTACTTTACCAGGTATCCCCACCAGTGTCCTCAAGAAAGTGCTAGAACCGATCTCCCTCAAAATCCATCCTGCATAGGCTTAGTCATTGACCATCAAGATTCTGGGTTTTGCAACTAATAAAGAAAATATCGCCATATTTGACAATTGGTCCTGCCACACGTCGGGCCATGAGCCGGTTAATTACGAAGAACATCCTTCTAGATCCTTAGGACCTTGAAAGTCCCACTCAACTCCAGAGTCTAAATACAGGACCATCTCAAGGGAAGAAGGACACTAGTAAATATCCATATCCAAATTGTTTCAGCTCACAGATTTTTGGTTAGTTGTCTTTTGATATCAAGGCACATCGTGATCATCCCAGCTAACATTTCGCTCAGATACCGGATGCATGATCGAAATAGATCTGTAATGCCACATGGGGAGCCACATAATTCTCCTACCATCTGAACAATCAGAAGAGAATAGCACGGAGACCAAGCCAAGCATTCCCCAAATTGTCACTTTCCCCTTTCTTTCACTGCACATAGTATTGATTGGTAATATTCACCATTCCCGGCCAGTTTCATCGTCAGCCGACCACATAAGACTAAGTGGCTCTAGATAATCCGTCAAGAAGTATATGTCCTCTATGTCAATGGCTAATGTGTGAACTCCTACATTAAAGACTTGCTGGTCTGGATCCCACAATCAGACTAGATACTCCAGTAATCAGACCTGGGCCTTCATACCAAGGATGCAAAAGTATTTTAAGAGACCAAAATATCTTAATGCAGCTATGGTGGGAGGATGATCCTCGGCATTTGCATTATCCTCCTCATGTTCTCTGTTCTCTCCATTGAAAGCACCATGTTTGTGGCTATTTACCTTCATAAGAAACATACAAAGAAGATTAATAATCTTATTCATGATAGAAATCTTTTTCATCACAAACTTTAAAACAAATTGAGTTCTCATACGCCAGTGCCTTATTATGCACAAGGTGAATACCGCAGTGGCTTTAAGGCCCACTGGCGAGAATGAGTCATTCTCTTTGTGTCCCAGATGGGCCAATTCAAGCGAGAATGCCTCTATGCATATATGGTTCAAAAAATCAATTAAAACAACAGTTTTAACCATTGGAATTAAAATTTTAAACCATGCAAAGACAAAGAATGGAGAGCTTACCAAAATGTCGCCGATTTGCTTGTCAAATGATCACTGTGAGTTCCTAAAATCAATGCCGAATTCAGATGGTAAAAAGGGGGGTTTTGAACTCAATAGTGAAAAATGTGAAATGATATGGTAAAATTGGTTATTTACTCATTTAAATTACCTTTTACTATGTCAATTTTGGGTTTTATGTTTATCTTTTGTTTAAAACCCAATTAATATGAAAATGAGTGTTATGACTTGCATGTGTGAAACATTGATGATTATAAAAAGGATATGGACATATTTTTCTCCATCATGGTGTGATTTTGATTGTTTTTGTTTTATAAAACCTCGAAATGCTTTTGTCCTTTCTTGCGCTTGTGAAAAACATAATAACGTGATTGAGCATAGTTTTACCACTTTTTCGGCTCACTGTGGTTATATGAAAAGGAACCCCCATGGATTCTTCTTTCTTGCTCTTTACTCTAAACATGAAAGATCGCATTTGTTTAACCTTGCTATTTTCATTTGATAAAGCATTTGAAATATGTGTCTTCGAAAGCAATAGTTTAACCCTTTTCTACCGCTGATTCATCGCATCTAAAAAGGAACTGAGAAAGTTCTCTTTTAAGTGTTTTTCCAAACTCTATAATCTTTGAAAACCTTCAAGTTTACTATATCTCCGGACTCGTTAAAACAAACATTGACGTAATCTTACGATGGGACCAACCACTCCTTCAGGGTTCGTTAAAAATACCTCGAGGGACTCGTCTGGCGATGAGCTTATACCAACAAGCATATGTGATCCCCTCCAAGCTTGCGTAAAAATAAATAGGTACTTGCTTTAAAATGGTGGGGAAATTTGGGAAAGGGATATGTTTCATTTTGTATTGATTTCATGCGAAGTGTCGTGCTTCTTGAACATGACACCCCCTATTCATCATTTGAAGCCGCTTTGGGAAATCCATTTGTCTCTTCGATTGATTACAAGGTCATTTCATGTGTCGTATTTGATTCAATGCTACCAAATCATTGGTCGGTTGGTTCATATGTTCAAGAGAAGTCCATTTGAAACCTACCATTATATTGAGTCGTGGCTTATCCGCAGCAGCTATCCATTCTTCCGTGGTCACTCTTCCCTCGCGGTCTTAGTCCACTGCCACATGCTCGCTTTCCTCAAACTATGTTACTTTATTTTGTGTCATTGATGGGGATACATCAGCCCTCCGGTGGATATGAAGGTTTTGTTCATTAACTTCAAATTTCATTATCCTAATCAAGACTTAGAAATTATTCAAGACTTTGGAGCTTCAGAGCCTCAATCGCAGCTTCCTCATTGACAAGGTTTACATCATTGACCCATGATCTAAAGATTCCGTCGGATGTTTGATATCAAATCATCTATTCATACCGATGGATTGTACTATAGTACCTTGGGAGTCATTGACATCAATGGTGATTTAATTTGAAAGCCAATCTGCTGTATCATTGACCTAGAATCATGGTTTCTCGCTTATGTTCGACTTCTAACCATGCAATCACATGGTTAGATTCTTACATTTGGGCAACGAGATTGAAGACACTGGATATAATCTTTTTGTCCAAGTTGCGATGGAGTATGTGTAATTTTCATCGACACATAGATACACTGTAGGTTTTTCGTGGCTATGTCGTTTTGATTTAAAATCTGTCGCATAGATCCACAGTGTAATCAGGTGGCTATGCTATATAGTGACAACATGGATCCACAAGAAGATTGGTGGCTATGGCCTTTGTTTCATGATGTCAATAGCCCATGATCTCGAAATATGGGAACGTCTTACCTTTAATTGGTGTATGATATCTCTCGCGAATGCTTGATGTTTTAAAAGTTTCCGAATAGACGTGTTCTTAGTTCTCGGCTGGTTAAGATAGATTCTACAGTGCCCATTTCCATCACACCGGGTTCCAATCTCGCACTTTGGGGCATTCTGCTATCCATAACCTATTCAGCTATGATGATGTAATGATTATGATGAACTCGTGATCTTCATTAGAATCCCCTTCCCTGTGAAAAGTTACCTTTGTCTCTTTCCCCGTAAATCATGCTTTAAGGAAGGCCTGGTGTTACTCCATAAGATTTGCCTCATGAGAATGCATGATTCTCGTGAGGGCTTCCTTAAGCCGCAGTGCCAGAGTTTTCACTGCATCAACTACTAGGGTGTGAACATATTCTAAAGAAGGGAAAATGATAGGTTCTCAACCTTCTAGAAGGGAATCTTCTAGGAAGGATGAGATGGCATTCAAAATGGTTATCTAAATCGGCTTTCCCGATATTTTGGGATCATTCCTATCCTAGTAACCAATCCATTCTCTCTTATAAATTTGATAGATTCTCATGAAAAGGTTAGAAGCAAACTAGAAAGAGATTTATTTGAGAATTAGTGGAAGATTGTATGAAGGATCGATGCTACAACAGATTCAGGAGACACCACAAGGTTATCAAAATCAAGTTGATCTTCTTCATGCATGAGAGAGTGTGTGTTTCTTGCACTAGAGCCATCGAAAGGAGGTTTGCAACATCAAGGCATAGGTTGTAATTTCACTTTCTATCAATTTAATATAGCAATATGTCCCTTTTCCATAAAGATAATGTCACTTTATCACATAATCCCTTGATCATATGCATATTTAACTGCTGAATATATTAAGTTGTTTTCAGCTTCAATTAGTGTGAGTTGTCCTGGTCCTGACAGCACAAGAGCATTGGTTTAAGCCGTACAACAGAGACCCAAGGAAGCATCATAAGGTATGTACATGGTCTTTGCCTCCTAGTTCATTCAATAGTCTAAATCTAGGGAAAGAGTATTATTCTATCTGTTTTGTTCTAGATCTAGTGATCTTAGGGAGATTGGTTTGTGTCCGCATTCACTACTAACTTAAAACAAAGATAAAGAAAAGAGTCAACTCGATTTAGAAATCGACCGTAGTAATAATGGAGAAGACAACCATCGATGCATTCCCACTACTATTTTCAATTTATCACAAATAATTGAACCAGAAGAACTAGCAAATTCTAAAGAGGGGGAGCAACTTTTTCATTTACAGATATGGGTGAAGGGGACCAAGCATCAAATTTTATTGTTGATAGAAGAACTAAGAAGCACATATTAGAAGAGGTTGTCAAATAGATGGGATTGTTGACAACACCATTACCTCAAGTAACCATACAACATCGTGTTCATCATGGACAAGATCTCTCATGTTAACTACAATAATGTTTCCATTGCTGTCATATAACATCCAACCCTTCAAGGATGAGGTATTGTGTGATGTTTCCCCTGATGGATGTAAGGTGATGTTCTTTAAACATATATGTGTAACCACCATACAGTTTATGAGTCTCGCACCCCACATGTTGTCATTGTTACCTGGGGGTCATATCTAGATACTAGAGGTATTTTTGACTATTGTACCACCAAAACAGCTGTCGAGGGTAATCTCTCAATAATCGAAAAATGTACTTTCACAATTTGTTAAAAAGGTGAACAAAGGGACACTACAACCACTACAACCTTGGCCCAAGACCTTTCTTTACAACAGAAGAGGATTTCTGCGTAGAGAAAACAAATATTGTTTCTTCATCTACAATAGTACATACACACTGCCCAATCAAGCCAAGATACAATAGCTGGTTGAATAGATTCATCCCCACCAACAACAGGTTCATGGTAGTCTTCAATGAGCTAAGCAACACGACTTCTCCAACCAAGCAAGAAACTCACCAAGATTCAAATTCACCAAATACTTTCCCCATCTCTCCTCGCTAACTCAACACAATGGATACCATTTATTCCTAAGGAGGGAAGATTTATCCAGGTGTATATCACCAATACCCACCTATTCCAACTAGATCAAAATATTTTTTTTTTTTTTTTTTTTTTTTATTATTTTTAGTAGTTTTTTATTTCTGGGGCCATTTTGAGGTCATAAAACAACGCTTTTCACAATCAAGAACCTTAATGAAATAAAAAGTCTCTGATTGATCCTCAAATGAATCTCCTCATCGATAAATTTCCAACCTGAGCTATCATACCAAATGGAGATCAGATGCCAAAGTTACACTCTCGAAGTTGATACACCAAACTATGCAAAGGGGGTCCATAAACCATTGTTTTCTTATCTTCCGTGGTTAGGTTTTATTTTATTTATGTTAAAAGGCCTTTGGAGCTCCTCATTGTAACATCCATCTTCTTGAGAATGAGTGTATCCATCACATCACTTCTTAGAGATAAGTTGCCACCATTCTAGCTGTAGTCTTTTCACTATGTATTTCTATAGTTTTGTACATTTCACTCTTTAATAGAACAGTATTATCATGATATATATATATAGGTTATGGTTATATCTATGATATATTCTTATTATATTATTGATATATGATATATCTTGCTACATTTCTTTATTATATCTCCCACTTCTCATTTTGTGCCAAAATAATCTAGATCATCCTAGTAAAGAATAAGCACCAATAGTAGTGATATGTGCCAATGCAACTATCTTTGGGTCCATTAGGAGAATCAATATTCCATATGTACTATAAGATAAAACTTATTAATGAATCCTACCGTAAGAAATGATACTAGAAGAATAAGAATCAGAAATAACGGGATTGTTGTTCAACAAGAAAATAAGAGGATCAATTAAAAGGGGTTGTATAAGGTACAACACCTTCTACGAGGGTTGTGACTAGTTCATCTACATGTTGGCCACTTCCTACACCCACAGTTTCATAAGTTTTTTCTTAAAACATTCCTTTGTTAGAAGATTCATGTTGAGGATCCCGAACTTCAAGATACAAACCTTGCATTTTTGAGATCTTTGAAGCCCTTGATCGACTACAGTGAAAGTAAAATAACAATTATTAAGGAAAACTATGAAATCTTAAAGAACACACCTCTAAAAATATCTACAGTAATCAATCAAACAAACAATATGTAAAGGATCTTCTTCAAGATTCGATGTCAAAACCATCAACTAATATGGGCGTAGTTACCCCACCTCCATTTAAAATCCCTTCTCGATGCAATAAAACCTCACTTTTGTGGGATCAACCTCCAAGGGTACCAAAAATTTGATGCAATGTTTGTCTAAGGTATCTTGAAAATCCCCCCACGGTCACCTATATGGGATCGTCCCCGAGGTATAGTCGAAAATTGAAACCCAACGTATGGGAAGGATAAGAAATTCCAAAGATATTCCATAGGACTAAAGACAAGTGGACCAATAATAACTCAGAGGACCCCAAATGGATTCGGAATTTACTAAGCACCGAGACCAAATGAACCATTAACACTCAAGAAAAAAACTCAATATATGTTCTTTTTCCATCTATGACATTACTAAGCATTGGAGTGGTATCCACCTGCTCTTCCGGCATGTGACCTCGCTTATCCCCATGTTAGAGGGGTCTCATAGCTATGCCAATATAATTAAAAATTTTCACTTTTAAGTTTCTACAAATTTTTAGTGGTCTTGAATAATTTACTCACTTTTCCTAGTCCTAAGATTCTAACCCTATGCTACTATTGGTGTACTATAAAACAAAAAATGTCTAGTTGATTTAATTAGTGAGTTGGTTGATTTTAATGGATTTCATTACTCAAAAAGGTCCACGTAGATGAAAATAATTATGTGTGAGACTCAGCTCTGTAAATGTGTTGAACCTACATATAGTAGATCTAGCTTAGAATTGATATACAAGTAAAAATATGAGAAAGATAAGGTGAGAGTAATAATGGAAGAATTATCATTATCCAAATGAATGAATGATAATTTGCCACATGATATAATTTTATAAAACTCCAACTAATGCACATTGAGGATAAGCCAAGATTAGTAGTGATGTCCAGGAGTGATCCGGGATTACATGAATTTAATAAAGCATGAGAATAAATCAGCCACCTAGTCTAGTCTCTCAATGGGTTACTTAGAGTGAATTGCCACTTAAGGTTAATCTGTCTCAAGAGTTTAGTTTACTTAAATCAAATGTGACCGGAAGTGAGGAGGAGATCGAATCATGATTAATGCTAGTTCCGTGATCCTAAGTCAAGTGCGCATTAGCTAGTGATAATCTTAATGCTACATGGTGATAATCCCAAAGTAGAATCTAGACTCCACTCTCTCAAATGATCAAACTGAAGTGTTAACCAAAGAGAATATTCTCCTAGAGGAATATTCTTCCCTAAAATATAATATATAGGATACTAAACAATGACTAATAAACATAGGAAAATAGGGAAAAAATATCCCATATGTGTGTAATATCTCAACACTTCCAACATCACTCATGGTGAAAATAAAGAATGGGTCTCAAATGAACGAGCCAATGTTAGGTACCCAAATACAAAAATACATTGAAATAAAGAGGAAAGAGGGAAAACAAAGATGGGAAACCCCCTCAAAGTAAAATGCATGTAAAAAGAATTGACATTTGTGGAAACCTGTCCTTCACTCCAAGATGATCGCATAAGAAGTGGAACTTCTACTTAGTAAGGCATGGTGAATATGTATGCATTATGGCAAAGGAAAATTGCAGGCCTGATCCTCTATGTACTAAGTTTCCGAGGTAGTGCATGTGAATTTTAATGTACTTCTGCCTCACACCTCTAAATTGGATCTTCAAGTAAAACTCTTTCAAAGGCAGTGGATATTTAGACACTTTAGGAGTTAGTTGAGATCTCCATTCTGGTCTTAATATGTCAAAAGTAGGGTAAAAGTGTTTCTTTAGTGCATTTCTAGTAGCGTATCTGTAGTTGTGGGCAATCCGATGGTCACTTATATGTTCCCAACATTAGGAGTGATTCACGGGTTCATACTTCCTCTCCCCATCTTAACGACGTAATTGATCCGCGGAAGTAATGACCCGATTGGTCCATGATCTCTCATTTAAAGAGCATGGAGGGAATATTCTAATCGGCGATCGACAGAGAAACTCTCTTGAAAAATCTCTCAGAATTTTTCTTTGCATTAATAACCCGCCCAAGTGGTCGCGTTGGTCGGGTCCGTGGATGTTTCCCCATAAGGATTTTACCACACAAAAACATCAGCGTGTTGATCTTTGATCCATGGGTGGTTACCGGTATCATCCCCTGCTGGAAGTACCTGTATTGTTCTAACATGGTATCGTGAGTCCGCTTGAAGACTCCGCCTCAAGTAGACTGGATCGCAGTCGAAGCTAGCCCTTATCTCCCATTTTCCGGCATTTCAGACATTTATGGGCTAAAGGACTATTCCATCAAGGCCTGGTGAAAGATTCTTTTTTCTCAGAACACTTTTCGTATTTCACTTGAAAAAGGCTCGGCTTTCCCAAGATAATGCTGTTGTTTACTACAAATGTAATCCTGAGGTATAAAGTCCGAATATCGCATTTTTAAATTTTAAAGTTTTGATTTTTATTTCTCGGTTTGTATTTTTTTTCGGTCGCTAATTTTAGATTCACAAGATTTCTTTTCCTTCACGGCTTTGTGCCATCTCTAAAATCAAATCAGATAGAAAGGCATCTTCCAGTAAGCTAACCGAGATCTAAACCCTGTTGGTTAGTCGTGAGAAGCCTAAATGTTTTTCTTGTGAAAGAGTTTTGGAGCATGCTCTGCCAGCTCTTCAACAAACAACAACAAATAACAACAATCCTCCTTCCTAACATTACAATATGTTTTGCTAGGACCCCGCCTATTAAAATTTGTCTTATTAAGCAAGAGGTCTTGAGTTCAAGTCTCTTCTTTGTTTCTTTTTGAAAAAATTCATGCTAAAAATTGTAAAGTGCATTTCACTTCAAGTATAAAGGAATCACTATAAGTAGCTTTATATATTTTATTTTAGAGTTATTTTGCATGCAAATTTTTAAGTTATAAGGTAACCTCATTAAAAGTGGATCCCCACTTCTTATAAAAGTGGGTCACTTACAAAGCAGCTTACACTATCACGTAGTTATTTGGTTACCGTGTATGCATTTTTAAAATGGCATAACTCTCACATCGAAGTCCGTTTTCAAAGGCCGTCTTTTTTAAAACCACAACTTTTCAGATCTTTCCATCCAGATCACTAGTTTCAAGTTTTAAATCTGAATTATCTACATTTTAATATGGTTTATCGCTTCATGCTTTGGTCAAATGACAACTACTTCCAATGGAGATCCCATATGGAAGATTTATTATGAAGTAAAGGCCTGCAGATCGGATTACCATGGGAACAGTAAAACAACTCCCACCGGCGATGATAGAAAGAAAAATTGGATTAATTAGGAACACGTACACGGGCTAATTGAATGTCCTATTCCCTCCTCGACGGCTGTACCATCTCAAGGAGTTGATGACCCCATGTACTTTTTGGGACAAGATTGAATCTGGGTTTTGTAAACTCAATATTATTCCAGCACAAGGCTTAGAAAATCAAATACCGACATTGAGTCCAAGTAAGGTTTTTTCTTGCCTTGGAGACTATCTATCTTAAGTTTAAAACACTTATACTTTTGTGTATAGAATGCAACATAAAATGAAGGAACAACGCTGTATATATCTTTATTCTTTCTAAGCTAGGTAGCATATTCTGTGTTTGTACCTACCTTATATGCCAGAAAGAGTGGGTTCTAGGGGAAGCTTATGTAGAAGACACTCTTGAGTCCTTTTGTACTTATTTGATTAGAGAGGAATATAAACTTCTACAACTTTGGAGTGATCAACACTCCAGTTACCTCCAACAAAGCCTCTTTATACCATCATCAAAGATAAACCCCATAGTACCAAGAAGAAACATCCTCGCCACAATAACAACAACCTAAGGGGTCCCAAACCCGGCCAGATAGCTTCAGCCCTAATGGTGACAAAGGATCAAAACATAAAAAGAATAATAACAAACATTGCAACTTTTTGTAATAGATGGTCATGATGAGTCCATATGTTTCAATAATGTATACTCTGGCAATACTTTGTTAAATCACAACACTCATGATTGATTCTCTTCTTCTCATGGACGTGCAGTTTCTGCTTCTGGTTTTTTTCCTTTAATACACCTTCTACTACTTCTTTTCCCCGACATGAGTGTCTTATTGATTCATGAGCATCTTTATCATATGTCTAAGGATAAAGCCATATTTTCCTCTACAAATTATTGTAACACCAAGAAAAAATTTGTTATGATGATAGATCTCTTATTTTTGTAGGATCTGGAACAATTCAGTACAAAATGGTCATTTCCAATGATGTATTATGTGTTCCATCTTCTGTAACCTTCTCTCAAAGATATCAAATCACTCATTCAGTGGAAGGTAAAACCGTCGAAGCCACTCACCTGTTGTAATTAAGGATCTTAAAAGATCCTAAACATGTTCTTGCAACTCGAATTTCTGATGATATTAACAAGTTGCACAAGCTTGACAACTTTGGTTCATCAACTTTTCATCGGTTGTTTACTTCATAAATATTGACTTGAGAAACTTTGGCATGAGCAGCTTGGTCATCTAAACTATCGCTTCATTACAACAACGAGTGTAATCAATGTAGATGGTGACTTGGTCTTCCTCTTGTTTCACGCAGATATGGTGTGTGTGCCGTTGTGTTCTCGAAAACATCATCGAGACAGTTTAGACAAACGTGCTTCTTGGCAATTTCTGTCCTTTGGTGAAATTTTGTTCACGGTGATTTGTGTGGTTTACTTTCTTCTCCTTATTTTTCCTGGTGCAAGTATTTCCTAACTTTCATCGATGACTTTTCCATATGTACTTGGGTTTACTTAAAACTCAAAAGTGAAGTTTTGACAAGTTTTGGCCTACAAATCCCTTTGCAGAAAAGAAATCTAGACATCAAATTCAAAGGTTAAGAATGTGATAATTTGGAGGTTAATATGTGAACAATAATTTTACAAGTTACTCAGACTACACAGTAAGTATCCAAATGAAACATACTGTTCCATACACCACAACAAAATGGTGTTGTTGAGAGAAAGAACCGCGACATTCAAAGCAAATGGCTAATTGTAAGGATCCAATCTATGATTAGTCTACAAAAGATTAAGCGTATAACTCAACTGGGAAAATTACATAGTCAATCGCGACTCCCACAAAGGCTCTTAAAAAGTATAACACCGTATGAAGCTTGAATTAAAATTAAACCAGATGTAAGTCACTCCGCGTATTTGGAAGTATAGCACGGGCTCACATTCCCGATGAGAAAACTTAAAGCATTGCGTTCTCAAAAGTGAGAAGTGTATATTTGTTGGTTATTCAAGATGTCAAAGGTTATAGACTTTCATCCACATTGTAATGAAATTATTCTTAGAAGAGATGTTAAATTTTGATGAAAATCTCTTGGACTACTGGTGCCTAATTCGCTGGTGTGCCTTCTTCTGCCCGCGAGCCATCTTTGGCATTGTGTCTTCTTCTCTTTCTATTCTCGATTCTTCTTCAGATGATGATGTTGAGGATGAAAATCCACCTCACCTGCTAACATTCCTCTAGATGATTCCTTGAACCTGAACAAGCACCAGCCCCACCGCTTCCTAGATGGGTCCTGCTCAACACTTGGTGAATGGGTGATCTTGTTGGTGATCCTTCTTCAGGATCAGCTGGCCGACGCTCACGTAGCTCCAAATGTAGCCTCTTCTTTTGGCCTGGGTTTCAGAAACTCATGATCCGAGACATTTGCGTACTAAAAGCCATCTAGATTGGGATACAACACGAATGAGGAGAATGCTCTTTAATAGAAACGACATTGGGATCTTGTACTCTTTCCAAAAGGAAGAAAACTTGTTAGGATGCAAATGGCATAATTCTAACCAAGTATGCATCCGATGGAAGCATTGAAAGACACAAGGCTCGGACAGGTTGCCAAAGGATTTTTCCAAGTTGAAGGCATCGACTATAATGAAACCTCATTCTCAGAGCTGAAAATGAATTCCATCCATCTTATTCTTGCCCTTGCCACTACACATAAATGGGAGGTCCATCGATGGATGTTAAATCATCTTCTTTGCATGGTGATTTGAAAGAAGAAATCTACATGGAACAACCTCCTGCTATGTCTAATTTACCCCAGCCTTGTTTGTTTCAATAAATTCCTTATATCTCAAGCAAGCTCCCCAGCTCGGTATGCTAAAATGATAGCTTTCTTATTGCTTTCATCGATTCTAGATGCCATTCTATCCTAATGTCTATACCAAGAAAGCAGGGAAGCCATCTCATCATCCTTGTCCTTTATGTTGATGATCTTATCCTTACGCAGAGTGACTAAACTTTTAAACCATGTGAAAACCAAATTCTTAAGAAAAAATTTGAAACGATGACTTAGGCTTTTGCACTATTTCCTTGGCCTCCAAGTTTGGTAAACCAATGAAGTAATTTTTCTTTCCCAGCCTAAGCATGCTTGTGACCTTCTTCGTTGCTTCTACATGGACTCCATTGTAAACCAACTCCTTCTCCTTCCAACCGAGTCAATCTTTCCGCCACTTGTACTTCTCCGGTTGATGCTACCTCAGACGCCGTTTAGTTGGTGTAGCCTCTATACTTGATCATACCTACTGATCTTTTCATGGTTGGTCTTGTTGCCCGATATATGCAAACACCCTACGAAAGCCATTGGAAAGCAACTAAAGCAACTAAAAGGATACTTTCTATGTTCGTGGTACTGTTAAGTTCGGGATACATTACAATTTAGGGGGGGCTCCTTTTTTTTGTTGGTTTCACTGATTCTAATTTGGTTGGAAACCATGATTATATAAATTCTGTTGTAGGTTATGTTTTTAGCCTCAGTTATAGACCTGTCGTTTGGGATTGTAAGAAACAACAAGCCATTGCACTTTCTTCGCCAGGCTAAAGTATCGAGCAAATGTAGCCAAGTCAGAAGCCCCGCGGGTTTTCACAGACTCTTCGTGAGTTTGGATTCCAGCGACCAAGATCCCACCGACTTTTGTGACACCAAAGTGCCATCAAGCTCCAAAGACCTACCAACATCAATGATAGCAAACACATCGAATGCATGCACTTCATCGTAAAGTTTCTATTCCATGATCAAGTTATTGAAGTGCTCTTTTGCCCTACAAAAGATCAAGTTGTAGACATTTTAAAAAATTCTCTTACAGAAGAGAATTTATCTAAACTTCGATCAATGTTAGGAGCTCAGGAAGCTGTCATTAAGGATGGATAGGCTATAATGCCTCCTTCCTTCTCCTATTGTGTCATTATTGTAAATCTCAATCCTATCCCAAGTTGTTCTAAGGGGATGTTAGATATTTAGACACTTAGAGTTAGTTAATATTCATTGGTCTAATATGTCATTAGGTAAAAGTGTTTTGTATGCATTAGCATGCATTTGTGGTTAGGAAATCAGACGGTCACGACATGTTCTCTACATATGATCCGACGGCTCATACTCTCCTCGATCTTAATGGCCAATAGATCTATGGCTTTAACACCCTCGATTGGCCCATGATCTCTATTTAAAGAGTATGGAGGGTCATTTGTCGATGATCGACAGAGAAACTCTCTGTAAATCTCTCAGAATCTTTTCTTTGCATTAAAAAATCCTCCAAGTGGCTCCATTATCAATGCGGGATACTCGTGAGGGGATTTTTACCACGCGGAGATGTTTTCACGTGGTAAAAATCCTACGGGGAAACATCGGTGTGTTGATCTTTGATCTGGTTATGTGAGTGGTTACTGAAGGTGTTCATCCTCTGTTGGAATACCTGTGTTGTCGAACACTTCAAAGTGCTCAGGTTGTCACACCAGATGACGATCGACCGACGAAACTGAATGCCCAACTCAGTGAAAAAATGTTGTACCCACATAGCCTGAATGGTTATGCTAACTACCCCTCTATACTCTGCCTTGGCTAAATATAGATAAATAACAGCATGCTTCTTTCTTGACTAACGAATAGGCCCAAAACCAAGACTGAGTGAGTAACTAGATGTGGACTTGCAATCAATGCTATAGATGGCCTAGTCAGAATTAGTGAACCCAATGAGGTCCAATGTAGAGTCTATTGAATAGTGAATCTAAGAGGTGATGGTGCCATATATGTATAAAAGGATATGCTTTGCAGACTTCCAATGTTACTCATGTGACTCCTACATGAACTTGGAGACTGCTCCAACTACATAGGAGGGGTCTAGTATGGAGTGTGTGAGATACAACAAGCTCCCCACTAGATGTCTATATAGTGTTTTTTCAACTAGTGGAGTGTCCCTGCCATCCTCAAGCATGATTCCTGATAGGAAAGGATTCAGGTCAGAATTACAGTCTGTCATATGAAATATCTCAAGGAGATCTTGTGCATACTTTACCTAAGACAGTTTGATGCTTGATGCATCCTGACTAATCTTGAGTCCAAGGAATAAATGTACTGGNTGTCATGTAGAATCCTCTTGACTGCAACAATCGTTGAATTCGAGCAATTGATGATCATAAAATCATCAACATATAGAACTAGGAGTAGAAGTGAATCAACCGTACCAACCATGTAAACATTAAGGTCTGACTTACAACCTAAAAAGTTATGTTACAACAATTATGAGTCCATATTGGCATACCATGCCCTTGAATCCTGCTTGAGGCCATAAAGATACTTTTCAGTTGAGAGACCAAAGATGAATCCTGCATAAATCCCTGGGGTTGCTCCATATAGATATCCTCAAAGAGATCACTGTGAAGAAATGCACTCTTCACACCCATCTGATGGAATTCCCATCCCTTGGTTTCCACAATGGCAAGTTCCAAACTATGGAATCCATATTCACTACTGGAGTGAAGGTATCATCATAGTCAATGCCATGCATATATTGAAAGACTTTGGAAACTAGCCTGGCTTTGTATCTGCTAACCTGCCCATCCACTATTCTCTTGGTCCTATAGACCCATCTGCACCTGACAAGTTTCCTTCCTAAAGGAAGGGGAACCAAATCCCAAGTCTGGTTCTCGAGGAGGGAGTTGTACTCCTCCTACATGGAAGATTCCCAAAAGGGATTTCCAACAGCATCACCATAAGACTATGGAAATAAATAGTGAACCAAGAAAATATGCCTGGGTGGCATCGGTTCAGTGGTAGTGAGTGAAAGAGAAGAATCCTTGAAATCAGATAAATTCCTCCTAGTATCAGTTGAACCACCAACAAGATCCCCTAGATCCTAAAGAGTAGTATTGGCCCACTTGGGCCTTTTCTTTGGCTATGCATCTACATATAGATGCACTAACTCTAGATATGACTATACTAAATTTGTATCTAGATCATTTGAATCCTATGAATCATAAATCTCATCTTAAGAAGAGTTCGGATGTGCTTGCTCATCATCTCTGATAGGTGTAAGAAAAAAAGTGTCTGGATGTGGTTGTTGAGGTACATGCGAGACACTTTCCTCAAATTGGACACTACACTCAATGATGAGATGGCCCTAGGAAAGATCGATGATTATGTATCCCTTCACATCGTTGGGGTATCAAACAAATATACACTCTATTCTCTGTGGATCAAGTGCCTTCCTCTTCTCATCGAGAATCCTGACCCATGCACGTGAACCAAAAATACGGAAGTGGGTCACTTTCAGTTTGAGGCCGATCCAATCCTCGTAAGGGGTCTTATCCTTGACAGATCTACGGGGAGATATATTTTGTATGTAGGTTGAACAATTAAGTGCTTCAACCCATAATATCTATGTAAGTGACTTTGCATGTAGCATGCAAGATGCCATCCCTTTTAGAGATATATTTTTCTTATCAACAACTCTGTTTTGTTGCGGAGTATAGGGAATCGTGTGCTACAAATGAATCCATGCCTCATGAAAAAGATTATGTATCTCATGGTTGAAATAATCTCCCTCGTTATCTATTCAGAGGACTTTGATTTTCTTTCTTGATTGTGTCTCAACAAGGACTTTGAAATCTTTGAGGTGTTGAAAGACCTATGATTTTTTCCTGAGAAAGAAAATCCATGTGAAGCATGAGAAATCATCAACAAAAATGAGAACTTACCTTTCTTTAATGATTGATGGACATGAAAAAGGTCCCATGAGGTCACTATCAATCAAATCTAAAGGAGAGGAAGCCTTTTGAGTCTTTTCTTTGTTGAATTTCTCTTGAGGGTGTTTTCCAAGAACACATCCCTCACAAATTCCTTTGGAGAAGTGGATGTCGGGTAGACCATCAACCATTCCCTACTTGCTAAGTTCTTGCATACATATGAAATTTAAATTCCTGAACCTTTCATCCCATATCCTACTGCTTTCATCAACATGGGTAAGAAGTAATGAAGAATCTGGTTCATTAAATTCAAAAAATGTGTAGAGTCTAGATTATGATTTACCTCACCTGTAACAACCCTGGAATAGGTTTGCATGTCATAGATATCCACTGCATTGGGTGTGAATATGACTCTCTTTCTGGTTTTGGATTTTTTCATCTGATACACAGAGAAAATATTGAAATTAAGTTTGGGAACGTGTAGCACATTCTCAAATCTTCCATTTGTGAGTTCAATTCTTCGTTTGTCATTGACCTCGACTGGAGAGTTGTCCCCCATAAGAATAGGGGGACCTTTACATGCATCCAATGAAGAATAGACTTCTTTTGTGGCAACCATGTTGTGTGATGCACCTGAATCTATGATCCAAGCATCAGGAGAGGAGTTGATGGCAATCAAGGCATGGCTAAAATTTCCTTTCTTGGGATTCTAATCTTCTAGCTCCTTCTTCTTAGCACCCTCGGGGATGAAATATTCAAGGTTGTTTTTCTGAAGTATTTGGGTCATTATATATATCTATTTATGCACACATGCATATTCTAGATGGAATCCTTTATGGAAGTAAGTGCATTTCTTCCCTTTTCTTCCCTTTCCACCTTTGGATCTGGAGGCATCGTTGAAGGGTTTTGAGTACCCTTCCTTATTTGGATTTGCATGTGCTTTAATTTTGTCTTTGTATTTATATTTTTTATATTGATGACCACTGCCATCTTTCATGGTAAGTGCATGTGCCTTTGAGCCTTTGATTTTTTCCATATTGATGAGCTTGTTCTTCTCTTGTGTCAGATACTCAATAAAGGCCTCAAGAGAGGGCATTGTCTAGGTAGATCTAGAGGTGAATATATCTTAATGAAATGTGGATACAAACACTGAGTATTCTGGACCAAGTTTGGAGAGAATAGTTAGAACAATTTGTTTCTCCTCCTTAGATTTATCAACCCCGAAAGCCTTGAGTTGCGAAAAAAAATCCTTATATTTGGTAAAGAAATCTTGGAGATTGTCGAAGGTTTTATGATCCAATGTAATTAATTCCACCTCGAGCATGTGTCCCCTCATCTCGTTCCATTTTCCAAAAATCCCTTCCATGGTGATCCAGGCTTCATTAGGGGTTTTACAGGAGGATATGTGAAAGAGGAGTTCAGGAGAAATGATACTGTAAATTGTTCCAAATTATTCATCCATTCAATTTAGATACTTGGATTTTCTATGGCTGATGTGGGTTTTGCCTTTTTTTTCATGGTTAACCTGTATAATCCTCTACCTCAAAGATGCATTATCATCTTCTCCTTTTGTTATCACTAAAAAATTGTCTGCAACATTGCACACAATGGTTGAAGAAACACATCAATGCCAACAAAAATTAGTCCACCTACAAAACCAAAGTCCATCAAAAGGAAAAAAACTATATAATTAGGTCAAAAATCAAAGTGGAGAAATTCACCAAAGGAAGCGCACGCACAATGTGCAGTATGCACGGGGAAACACAACCCTTAGCGTGCACTATGCGCAAAATGCACGAATGTCTATGAGAAAAGCCGCAAAAGTATATGAACGATGCATTTATGGATCTTTTTGGCCCAACAACCACTTCTAGTCTGACCCCCAACACCATTTGACACTCATATTTGAGTGAAATCTAGCTTGGAGGCTAGTCAAGGGCTAGAGGGTGCCCTAAAAGGCCCCTTGTTCACACTATGAACCAAATGCATTTTTCCATGAATGGATGCTATAAATAAGAGCCATGGGTGTGCTAAGAAACCAAGATCTTCAAGGTATTGTTATGCTGCAAGAATTCTTCTTTGAGTATCCTCTTTTCTCTTTGAAGCCTTCAAGCACCATTGCAATAGGCCACTCCACTCACCTCTTGAGGGAATATGCATTGTTTTTCTTCACCGTTTATCATTTATTCCATTGTAAGGAGAGAAGATCTCTCAATTAGGGAAATCAAGAGCCCTCCCAAGGAGGAAGAGGGGACTCATAAGTCCTCGCTTTTCTCTTTGGTGTTTTTCCTACTAATCTATTGATCCATTGGTAGCAATATGTTGGTTATTGTTTGATTTTCATGGTTCTAAGTTTCTCAAGCTTTCTAAAATTTATTTCTTAGTTGTGTTTAGTTTTATTTCTTTATTTTCATGTGTGTTTGGTTTATATAACCCACTTATAAAAAAAATTATTATTTACCAGGCTTATATAAACATGCAAGTGTTGTTGTTTTGCTCACCCAAGTGACAAAACCAACACAACAGATTGGTGACCATACTGGGGATCGATATCAAATTCCTCCCTATTTGAGCCTTAAGAGCACTTCATTTTGATTGTTTTGAATTGCAGGTATCATAATCCACGTCATTCTAGATGCTTGCAAAATATTCCTCCTATTCAAGGAGGAGTTCCTAGTCTCACCAACTCATCGGCTCAAGCATCTAACACCCTCGTGAGTGATACTATTTTTGGATCAACTTTAATTGGTTCCACTTTTCTTGGGTCAAACACCCAAGGCCATCCATCTACCGGTTCTCGTTCGCAAGGAGGTGGGAGTCAAAATTCTTCTCAAAGTATAAGTACACACACGATGGTTGGAACTAATCCTCTGCCAAATCTCCATATTCCATACTTGACATCCCAACATTCCTGATTTAACCAAAATCATGAATGATCCCATTTTTCCTGATGCAACTTGGCCCAATATTCCTACCAAGTTACCTTTCAACATTCCAAAGTTTGAAGGAAAAAAGGGGGAAGATACTGCCAACCATGTTATGACCTTGCTTTTATGGTGCTCTTCAAACATCACCATGGATGATTCCTTCTGCTTAAGGTTATTTCAAAGAAATTTCACTGGTTCATCAACCAAATGGTATTTGGACGAAAAATCAGGGTCCCATGTGACCTTTGAATCATTGGCCAAGGGATTTTTGTCCCTTTTTAAACTACCAGTTCATCATGATACTAGCTTAGAAATTATTTCTGAGTTCAAACAAACCACCGCTATCCATATTGTCGACCACATCTATGAATGGAAGCGACGACACATTTTGTGTAAAGAAGAAACCACCAAAGAACAACATCTTGATTGGTTTCTTAAATCGCTCATCTCTGTGATTTCCAAAGATGTAGCATCCACTTTTCCTCAATAAGAGGAAGAGGCCATCAACAAGCCCCAACAATTTGACCTCATATATTCTCATCTGGGTTACTTGTACACAGTATTTCCCTCGAGTACCCTTCCTTATTTGGATTTTCATGTGCTTTCCTTTTGTCTTTGTATTTATATTTTTGATATTGATGACCACTACCATCTTGCACAGTAAGTGCATGTGCCTTTGGGCCTTTGATTTTTCCCATATTGATGAGCTTGTTCTTCTCTTGTGTTAGAGACTTGATGAAGGCCTCAAGAGAGGACATCGTCCAGGTAGATCTAGAGGCAAATATATATGAATGAAATGTGGATACAAACACTGAGTACTCTCGACCAAGTTTGGAGAGAATGGTTAGTGTTATCACCGAAATTTCGTCTGCACATGGCGACAAGAACTCTGCATCGTCAAAACAGCAATGAAGTCATTCATGGCACTGAATTAATTTCACAGCATTCCAGAAGGGTAAAAAACTATACAAAGTAACCAAAAATTGAAGGGCGCTTCACAGTAGTTTGGTGCGCGCGCACATGCGCAGGACAAGAACGTACTCTGCGTGCATGCGCGCACGACACGCGGCTATCAACGACAAAACCCACGCACCTGCTAAAACGACGCATTTATTGAATTGGTCGGCCTCTCAACCACTTATGGACCAACTCCCAATCTGATTTGACTCCCAAATCCAAGCTGAATCCGCAGGGTAGGCGGGTTAATGACCTAATGAAGCCCTAAAGAGCCCCTTTTCACACTTTGAAGAGGTTACATAATCACCCGGTGATCTTCTATAAAAATCCATGAAGGAACATTGTTTTCGTAAGGAATTTCAGGTATTGTTATGCTGCTAAGATTGTCAAGGGCTCATTCTTTGACGGTAACACATTGGCAACATTTCATAGAGCCATTCGCCTCTCCATTGAGCGGATGTGCTGGGAGTTCTTTCACTATCAGTCTCATTTCTTCACATTGTAAGGAAAGCAAGTTTGTGAGGGCCTCAAGAGCCTTCCTTTGGGGGAAGAAGGAACCACAGTTCCCTTCCTTCATCGTTCTCTGATTTCATCAATAGAACAACTCAAAACCATTGGTGATATCGATGTCTTTTTTATGTTTATTGTTTCTTTGTCCATATGTTCACAGTTTTAGTTTGTTTTTGTTTAATTCTTGCTTGTAGTTTGTTTTGTTTCCTCTAACCCTTCCTTCCACAACTGTCATGCTCTGCAAGACCCAACAAGGCATGTAAGCACCCTCGATTTTCTCACCAGGTGACGAATTGGGTGCGAACAGACTGGCGACCATACCGGGGAGTAGGTATCAATTCCTCCCTCATTTGGGTTTATTTTTCTTTCCTTTTGGTTTTATTAACTTGCAGGGACACAAACCGGCCTTCGTCGACCTGCTAACCAGTCAATTCGCAGGAGAATTGAGAAAAATCCATCCGGATTTTCTTTCTCGGTCACTTGTCACAGGCGCGTGGGTATTCCACTCCATAGACGCGCATCTTGCGCGCATGCGCCTGCGCAACGTTCTCTCTGCGCGCATGCGCTTTAGTTCTCAATACTGTCAGCACGCATGCACCATAAGCGCCTCTGTCTACACTGGAGGCCGCACATCTGAACTAAATTTCACATTGTAAGGTTTTTGGATGTGGGGAAAGTCATTTTCCTTCTCAAAAATGATGTTATGCATGCTCTAAAAACTGCACCACTTAGACCCCTCAACTTATAAAGGGGATAGTCAAACAAACATAAGCACTTAGGTGGATAAAAATCATTTTCCCTTATTTTATTTTTGCCACATGGATTTATAATCTAAGGAACACATCAATTTTAATCACATCTAAATCACATTCGGGACTCGAAGTTGGAGTAGCAATCCTTGAGTAAGCTCTTCTCTTGCGCAATCAAGCGATCTTCAGAATCAGAAAGAGATTGTGAAAACAATCTCATCTCCCTTTACAAAATTTCAAAACTTTTAGGAGAGGACAACGGCCCTTTCGGGACCCCTCTTAGCTTCATTTTTCAAACACATTCTTGTAACGAGCCCATACATGCCCACATGTCAACAAAGCTAGAATAGTGTTTGAATTTCTGCTTTCTTAGATAGAAAAACTAGGAGAGTTTAAAGTTTTGTAACGGGCCCACACATTCCCACATGTTCAATCTAGGATAGTTTCATGCTTTTT
>SNQJ01S0093173.1:0-14008 GCA_010110895.2 Picea sitchensis
TAAATTTGTGGGACACTTTTGGAGGACCTTGTGGAAGAAGATGGGGACAAGTTTGTCTTTCAGTTCAACATATCATCCTCATACAGGTGAGCAGACTGAGGTAGTGAATCACATTTTAGGGAATCTGTTGAGTTTGGTCACTGAACATAACAATCATTGGGATCAAATTCTACCCCAAGAAGAGTTTTCATATAATGACTCACCGAATAGGAGCACTAGTAAGAGTCCATTCCAGATAGTCTATGGGATGCATCCAAGAGGAATTTAAAAATTAAGAGATTTGGGAGGAGATGAATTACAAAGTGAAGGAGAAGAGGACTCTGTTGTATAAATGCAGAAGTTGCATGATCAGATCAAAGGACAGCTACATAATAGTAGCCATAAATATAAGAACAAAGTAGACCATAGGAGAAGAGAGGTGAATTTTGAAATTTGAGATCAATTCTTAGCAGACCCGAGGAATGAAATATTTCCTAAGGGGAAATATAACAAGCTGAATATGAAGAAGATATGACCTTGTAAGATCCTCAGAAAATTATCTACAAATTCTTATGAGATTGAACTGCCAGAGGACATTGGAATATCACCAATATTCAATGTAGAAGACTTATACCCTTACAGGATGGATGATACAGAATGGACATATGATCGAGAGGGACATTGGAATATCACCAATATTCAATGTGAATGATCTTTACCCCATGTGGGATGGATGATACAGAATGGACATATGATCGATAGGAGATTCAGCAGCTTACATATTCCCATAGTATAGAAGCCACATATAGAGAAGATTTTGTACCATAGGATTGCTAAAAATACCAAGAGAAAAGTTTATTATGAGTATCCGGTTAAGTGGAAAGACCATCCAATAGAATATGCCAGATGGTTGACTGAAGAAGAAATCCATAAAAATGGAAAGTAAGTTGAGGATCTCATGGACAAGAGTCCATGAATATTTTCTAGAGGAGTATGATCTGTGAGCATCACGCTTTCATCAAAAATTCAATGAGGCCAAGGGAGGAAACTCAAAGATCCAAAGAAAGCATTCAAACTGGTTTTGATCCCAAGAAGAGCATGTCACTTTAATGTTTTGAAAACATTGTAATTGAAGGCCCGTAAGATTTTGAGGCAAGAGCCATCAGAATAATCCTAGTGGATTGTAATTTCTTTAATGTCTAAAGGATTGTACAGATTTGGAGAATAAAATCATATCTATATTGTAAATGCTAATTTATTTATAATAAACTTTAGTGTATAGACTCCATTTAATTAAGTGGATGTGGAAGAATCCAGATTAGTTGAAGAAGGCTCAAGAAGCCCTCCACACATAAATATATGTAATCTATGCCCAATAGAGGCTACTGTGCCATTGTCATTGTTGTCAAATCATTGTTGTTGTCACGAGAAATAGAAGGTGAAGAGTTGTTGGAAATCTTGTAAATGTTTTGTTGAAGGAATATAATAGAGGAGGATTTCTCTACATGGCTAAGTTTCCTTATCTCTAAGTTATTTGAGTAAATGTTATGTTATCTATTTTCTATATTTATATGCATGTGTACTTATTATTGAATGAATGAACATTTCATGTTCTATAAGTTTCAATTGTTTCTCTTCTAAAATACCTATAAGGAGTGCACAAAGTGGCCACACAAGGAGGTGTGAAGGCGTAGTCATTTTCAAAGTGGTACTCAATAGTCAGAGGAGATAGGAGTGAATTTCATAGAGTGAGTGCAAGGAGGGAACATATAATTTGTTGGAGTATAAAATCTCGAGGAATAGACCTGTGCAAGGCGTGCAAAGGGCCATCACTTAGTGAAGTGTTGAAAGAGTCTCAAGGAGAGGAGCACAAGAGTGCAGGAGATTTTTCTAAGTCCTGCTCAAGAGAAGTAAGTGCTAGAGCCTAAGTCCTTTAAAGTTATCAAAGCTTAGGAAGGATAACTACATTTAGTTCTCAAAGGAAGGATCCCTTTGTTTGAGGATGAGTCGACAAGATCCGCTCGAGGAGCCAAAAGTTTCTAAGCAAACTGATCCGAGAAGATGCAATGTAGTGTCAACCCTTGGCATTTTAATCTGGCTAATCTGTAATTTTTAGGTGTGTGTTGTGGAGGAGAAAAATTTCCCTGCAGTTCCTGAAGTCCGGTTAACTGGACTGCTGGTAGACAGGGACATGTGTCCATAGATCAAAAGTAGTCCTGGTCCTGCAGTCCGGGAGAATAGAAAGTGTTTTGTCTGAGAAACTCGGTCCCTAAGGTCGGAGATCTCAAATCCATCCTGCTGAGAGACAATGGGATTGTGGATCCATCCTCACTACTTGACACCTCGAGGGTTTGGAGTGTTGTGGCCAAAGGAAAATCTCTCAAATCCTGGAAGCTGCCAGAGTAAACGTATGCAGGCCATTGATCCGGGAGGAGAACATAATTCATCCGATCCGGTTAGTTCAGATCACACACTGCAGAACATGTTGGATCGTGGAAAACTCCTAAAGTTCCTTGAGCCTCAAACCTATGTGAGCCAAGCTAGAACTTGGTGCAAGATGAACTCATGATCCCTGCCTTGTTCAAGTTGTTCATGAATTCAACATTTAGGAGAATTGTTGTTTTTTGTAGTTGGAACTCCCGAAGCTCATAGCTATGAAGTGTCGGAGTTTCTGTGGGTTAAGAGATTAGCCCATTGTTTTGGCTCGAGGTCACGCGGATTCATCCATTGAAGATATAAGACCCTTACAAATGTGAATTTGTGAGAAGGGAAAAGAGAAAAGGCCTGTGGTAGAATGTTTTGAGGGTTTAGTGAGGACCCGAGAGATAATTCAACTCCCTTGATTGAATGAACCTAGACTGAGGTTGCGCGAGGCCCCTAATGAAAGTGGGTGGGGACTGCATCACCTCTCTTGTCCGTCTTGCTCCTCTTTTCCTTTGGGAACATGCACAAATGCATCACAACCAAATACTTTTAGATTTGAAACCGAATGCTTCCTACCCAACCATATCTCGTGTGGAGTTGTTTCAACTAGCACCAACAAAGGAGACATGTTCAACGGGGACATTTTCAAATGCTCTAATTACCTCTCACTTCATACACTTTTGTGCGAGCCCAAAGCACTAATCGTAGAAAGCATGCCCTTTCCTTGTCCATTAATTTTTAGTTCATTCTCCCAACAACCTCTATTTTTGGGTATATGGTGTGTTATTTTGGTGTGCTATGCCACACTTCTTGTATAAATGATCAAATTATTTTCCACGTAATTCACCACCGCTAGTCTCTAACATATAATCTTATTATCTATCCTGGCTTCTACACAAGATTTAAACTCTTTAAATTTCTCAAAACCTCTCATTTATTCCTCAGAAAATACAAATCCATGTCTTCCTGGAAAATAATCCATGAAGGAGACATAATACAAGGATCCACCCAGTGAAGGAGGGAACTAAAACAGGGCCAAATACATCACCATGAACCAACTCTATAATCCCATTTTCCCTTGTCACTCCAAATAGGAACCTCACCCAACTTTGTTTTACCATATATACAATGTTCACAAATTTGACTCTAAATTACATTTGGGAAAGCCCTCGACCATACCTTTGTTACGATAGCTCAAAAGTCCCTTCTTTCTCTCCAATGTGTCCCATCCCTCTCTGCCATAGCATGGTTGGAATTGAATGCGATGACTTGTCGAGTTATTTGAACTGACTTATCCCTACTGCTCTAGTCAAGTCTAAGTCGAATATTCTTAGGAACAACAACGATGTTGTTGCATCAAATCAAGTTGAAACTCCCTAGTAACTTGTATAGAGTTCCACATGAACCTTTACTTTCATTAAGATCATCACACCTATGACCATCTTGCATGAATCCTTCAATAGGAGTGCACCCCCCAGATCATCACCCATCTCACTAAGAGATACTGCCTCTTTCTTTCCAAACCTAGAGTATGTAGCACACCTCGAAGGGTTCTACTCCTCCCATCTCTACAAAGTATCAATGAAACTCTTCCCTATCCAAAATTTTAGTTGTCGAATGTCCTCAAGAACACATATCCCTCTTTAATATCTACTACATTCATAGAACCATTCTCTACATGATGTCACATCATAGGATGCCCCCGAGTCAATCAACCAAAAAATATTAATCTCGATCGTAGTACTCATTCAATTCTAGGTACCACATCACCACCCATCTAGAATCATTCTTTATCTTAGTCATCTATTCTCACGACCTATACTAACTCTACTGGACTTAAACTTTCATAACACCTTTGTAATCTCTAACTTCACCGCATTTCCCCAACATCTCGTCAACTAACACGTAGATTTTAGATCTACCCTTCGAATTTGTGGGCTTCTATCATGAATTTTCTTTATCTCTATCAACTGATCTACCTCTCACCACTAAACCATCTATGGTCGATCCTTCCATGTTCTTCCTCCTTCTCATTTATTCGGGAGCAAGATAGGATGAAACCACGCCTCTAGAACTAATTCTATTGCATTACTCCCTATAGCCATGACTCAGCTATTCCAGGAGTTTGACAAAGAAAATAATAGGATAATAATACATTTCTCCTCCTTAGTGGGATTTTAATATCCATAGAAGATAATTGACTTATAATGGTATTAAACACATTTAAATTCTCACTCAAACAACCTGCCATCACTCATCCCTAAGATACAATTTCTTTCCTAGGAACAACTTATTTATCATATATTCTCGGGACTGGGTACAAGCTACCTAACTTGTCCCACATTTTGGTTGAATCTCACCAGATATCTAATAATACCAATTCTATGTAAGACAAAGTCAAATCGTACTCCCTTCCCTTCTCTTGAGTTTCTCCCATCTCTTTCGGCCAAAAATAATTGGCCATAATGGTACCTAGATAGACTGTTGTCCATTTTCCTCGATCTACAAGGAGATATTCAATTTTAGTGTTTTCCAGCTCAAAAATTCCGCCACTTAAATTCTTCACTTTCTATTCTTGAGTTGTTTGTCATTCCTGTATCATTAACATTTAAATATTTCTAACTTACAACTCTTATTGAACCTAGGGTTTAGATCAGATTTAAGGTTGTTAAACCACCCTGAGACACCGTGAAGGGTTAGGAAATGAGGAACACTTCTATGCTAAACCTAGTAGAAGAGAGGGAAGAAAGATTTAATCAAGAAAGTAAATGAAAAATAAAACACATAGTACACTCTAATATTTTTACCTTGGAAACCCAAACTAAGAAAAAACTAACATTCCTTGAGAGTTATGCTCCTTGTTTTCTTACTCATTCATAATAAACATTTACATGTCTAACCTTGTCCACACCTAATACACACTCACATCCTAATCTCTTTCTTTTACATAAGAACAACCCTATAGCCAATTCAACTTACATATACATGACCAACAACCTCTATGATTACATCTAAATATTAAATTTCTCTCTATAACATTACAACATACCTTCTTTATAAGCTTTACAGTAGGAAAAAAATGAAATAAAAGGCATCCAAAAATAGTTACAAATCCATGTAGATCATTGTTTTATAAACTCCGTGAATCTTGATTCGTTGCTACTGACTACTGTTTATATTACTTAGTCAATTACCACCAACCTTTCATTCAATCTTCAATCAAGCTTTCCACCGGGTCACAACTAAGTATCAGTTGACCTCTTCGATTTCAATTCGAATCGAAAGCCAATTCTAATTCCTTCAATCTGACTATCACCAATCCACCTTGACTATACATTCACTGCAAAAGAATATAACAACCCAACAGACCCCTCCATATTCATTTATTTCCACAACTTGTTTACTAGAGCCTACCCATCATTGGTTTCCCTAGTTAGTACCTTTCTCACCATTTTGTCACCCATCATGGGTTTTTTATCATAGGCCCAAGAGCCATGTTAGTCCTAACATAAATTTGAGTAGAAAATTTAATTTCTCTCTCATCTTTGATTGGCCAATTACCTAGTGAGATCTCGTTATTTTGTTTTATTTGCATTTGCATTGCCTATAACTACTTAAACTTTTGTGCCTAATGCTCCATTGTAGTTTGTTCTACTATGCTTATTGCTATTGTACTCCCAATGTTTTCTTTAAATTGCATCAACTTCTCTTTCCCTTCAAACCATTTCCTTGGAAGAGACATGCCACAATGAGTATCCACCTCCCAATAAACACTTTTCTTTTATTTTTCAAGTAGGTATGTTCCATGTAATTTGAACATAGTGGAACTCCATACACTCATCTCCTCCACGCTATTATGACTTCTTTGTTCTTTTGTTTCTAATATGAAAAGACAAAAAAATATATTTTAAAAAATGGGTCAGGGGAATCAATATATATATATATATATATATATGTGGTATATATGTACATGTATATGTATATGTATATGTATATGTATATGCATGTATATGTATGTATGCATGTATATGTATGTGTATGTGCATGTATGCATGTATATTAAGACATATAGATAGCATGTATTGCATGTATATACATATATAGATGTATGTATACATATATATGTATTGCATGTATGTGTCTATAACATATATGTATAGCATGTGTATACATGCATACATGCATGTATATATATACATATATATATATATATACACATATATACATACATATATATATACATATACATATATATACATACATATATACATACATATACATATATACATATATACATACATACATATACATACATATATACATACATACATATATATACATACATATACATACATACATGTAAAGTTTAAGCATTAGCTAAATTGAAATTATCGTTGTTGAGAAAACCATGTTGGAGGAGAAGAGGTTGGAATGGAAAATAATACTTGAAAGTAACTACAAAGTATTTCTATCGCTAAAATTAGCTAATACCATTATTAAAAATGGTTAATATAATGAGATGTACCCCATTTTCACCTTGTGGTCTCAATGATGTAGATGTACATATATAAACCACCACTTTTGATTAAAATAAACTTAACCAATATACCAATGACGCACATCTACATATATAACCTACCACTTTTGATTAAAACAAACTTAACCTATATAATAAAAATTAATAGTAAGTCAATGAACTTAAACTTCCATTATAGTCTCCAGCTCCTTCTGCAAGGACTAACAAGTGAAAAAATAAAAGTCATATTAAAATGCTTGTCTCATACAAATACTTATATGATTTCAAATATAAGTTCATTGTATTCCCAAGAGTATCAATAACTACCTAAAACTTTAGATGTAGCAAATATTGCCTAAATTTTTTAATACACAATCAGTTTTGGATTTGGAAAAAATGGTAAGGAATCCAATTATATATTCATGGAAAAGTCTTATTTCTAGGTGAAAAGTATAAATATATAGAAAATTATTATCATAAATTAGGCTACATTTTTTATTTTTCTTCAATGAAAAATATGAAGAAATTTAATTCCTAAATTTCTCTTAAGACTCTTTTTAAATTTAGCAAAATTAAGGAAATTTCCTCGCTTTAAAAAAAACATTGATGGTAGCAATCAAACTCTATCACCCTTAAAAAAATCACATGTTTTGAGTTAGTTATTTATAGTTTGGTTTTAGTATTGCCTTAGGAATTGTAACATGATTTTGAGATTTTTCTCTTTTGATTAGCTACTCTTCTAATGCTTATGGAGAATGTTCTAATCCATCCTACATTGACGGTTTATATTATTGTTTCCTTTTGGTGTCAATTGTTACCTAATTTATTAATTATGTGATACTAATGTTCAACGGAAGTTGATAACATGAATCAACAACTCCTTAGATACTCTAACCATCCTTGTCAACCTTCCCTGTGTCAAGTTGTTCTCAATTCATCATTACATCCAATGTTCCTATCTCATGCAAGTGTGGAAGGACTCATCATCACCTTATTTTTTCATGAGTCTTCTCCTATCAATTGCAACTCATTTCCCTAGAAGATAGACTTAGAGTTGATAGCACCCTGGGACTTAAGTTCATCATTATTATCTTACCTTGTGTTCAACAGATGGCATTCATCATTGATCACTACCTGAGCATTTTCCCCTATGTGTTATAGAAATACCTTTATTCACATTCTTCAGTCCCCATCATCCACTGCTTTTTGTTTTTTCTAGGGATTTCCATCTCACCAAAGGAATTCCTCCTTTCTACTTCTGCCTAGACCATAAGAATATGAAACAACTCCTTTTAATCATATATAATATTCTTTTTAGAACATATGCAAGAGGAAACTAAAGAAACCAAAATTCTTTCTAGTACTTATTTCACCAAAACTAATATACCTCCCAACGAAAGCCACTTGTAGCACTAGAAATTGATCCTTTCTTTGATTTTCTTAACAAGCCACAACTAGTCAACTACCCTATAATCATTGGGTTTCAACTAATAACCTAAATATTTCATCCCATTATCAATTGAATCTATACATAACACAAATAGCTGACCAATATGTGCTTCCACCTCCAGATAAAAAAATCGCATAGAATAACATACTTTTTAGTACTAATGTCCATCCCAACCACTAAATAAAACAAACTGAGGATATTCCCAAGACCTATCCTTACATCAAATCATGTTCTTATTTCTATCTCATGTTGGTTGTTGAGGGATGTCTTAATTCCCTCATTCTGATGGATATCTTCCTATAAATTCTGAGTCATTGCTCTAGAAATGAGATTTGGTTACCATTATAGTACCTTAGGGATTGCAATCATCAATGGAAATTTCTTGTTGGATTACTGGTAAAGTGAATTTGGTAATAGAGCGATTCAACTCTTTTAACCACAATATGCAAGTGCTATATCAATGTAGCATTAATATCCAATAGTTGCAGAGTAAATAAACAATGAACAAATGATAAATCATAATAATACGCCAGTATCTGGCTTTTTACTGGAAAACCCAAAGTGCCGGAGAAAACCACATAAGGTTTTTCTTTATATGTATTTAAGAATTACATTCATTGGAAACACCAATTTTTTTTTTTTTTTTTTTCTCCAGCTACAACTGGAAGGAGGATCCAACCCCCAATTTCTAAGGCTACAACCCTGAGGGAAGCCCCATCTCCCCTAATTCTCCTGCTACAACCAAGGAGGCTACAACCCCTATTTTCTCCATCTACAACTAGAAGTGCTGCCAAAACCACTTTTCCTTGCCACGTCCAACCACCCATCCAACCTCCCCTGAAATAGGTAAGTAGGTTGATAGGAAATCCAATGTCGACTATCACTCTGCGATATACCGTTGTAAACCTTGCACTAACTCAACCACACCAAACAACCTATACCAATAACATGAACCATGCATCAACCTCAACAAAAAAGACCTCATCAATTTCATAATAAAAATATATTATATAAAAAAAAAAAAAAAGCATCAACCATGCACCAACCTGTACCAAACAACCAGCAATCCCAGACTATAAACAAGTGCATCAACTACATGCACCAACTCAATTTCAACTTGTATCATGAACAAGTACATCAACCATGCACCAAACCTCGCACTAAATAACATGTCACAACAACCGGCCCAAACAACCTATCACAACAAACCCTGCCTCTACTAATCTTATCAACCAAATAAAATATACTCACCAAGACAACTCTCAAATATTTGCATCAACCAATCATAACACAACAACTCATAATACACCACTAAGATCAACATGGTAAGTTTCAATTGTTATATCCCAAGGGTCCGTGACCTCGACCGCTAAAGGAGAATCTTAGCTTCACCCATCGTACTTTAGATTTGATTTCTCATTTAAATCTTTGTTGTTGGTTAGAGGGTTATTCTATTAAGACAAAGGCAATGTTGGGTTTATAGAACGATATGGATGAGGGCCCTCCTCATTGATGACACACTAATGGCGCACTGCATTGAAATAATATAAAATAGATGGAAACAATAAACTACTCAATGAATAATATGCTTCAAGAAGTTCAATACTTAAAAAATATCATTTCAAGACATCAAACATGTATCAAAAAACAATAACTCCCACAAGTTGCGATAAAAAACCACCAAAGAAGAAGGTTTGATAGCTGTATCAAGAAAATAAGTCGTATAATAATGAAAGGAAATGAAATGTATCGCTGTACCAAATCAAAAAATTGTATTCAAGATAATAATGAAAACACATGAAGAATGAACGAAACATCATATCAAGAGTATGTTCACCAGGTAGAGACCTTTAATCCATGCATAAAACAGTTCCAACCAATCTGTTGTATTGCTATTTCCTTTCCCAAAAAAATTGATCCTTACAATATCCAAAAACTAATTATTTAAAAGACTCTGCGGTAGGCTCGGCCCTTAATTGAATGAGTCCTAAATTTAGGTAACTTCTCCTAAATAAAATAATTAACTTTACTAAGACATTGGACTTTAATCAATGTTGGTTCTTATCACAAACATAATACCACTCTTGCATCTAATCTTGGAAAATGATAGACTTAATCAAATAAAACTACTTCACCTGCCTTTGCTATAGAACTCCATGCATGTGTTGAGGAACTGAGTACAAAAATAGGCCTCGAGTGATAGGAGTAGAGTCTGTGGTTGAACGGGCAAAGCAGATGTCTCATGAGATGTTGGAGGCCACCGATGGGCAACCAACCACATGATAGAGCTCTGTTGAAGTGTTTCTAAAACTAACTGCTGTGAGACTGGACCTAGACTTAACTCTCTGCCCATGCCTTAGATTCTCGAAGCCAAGTGCACTGGTGATTGAATTCCGCCAAATCTTAATTCATATATACCTATGAGATAGCTTCACTGGAATGGTTGACGTCTCAATGGTAATGATGGGAGACGTGGAGGTGAGCATCTAATTGGGAAAGAGGATGAATGGACGCGAGGGTAAATGACATGTGAATACATATGTGACAATGTATGAGAGGGGGTGTGATTATGATGGAGGTATCGAGAGTATGTATTTGGTGATGTGTAGTGAAGGATACAAGTGGAACGAGGGAGAGGAGAAGTAGATAGGCTATTTGGGGCTAGAGTGGGATAGCTGTGGTGGAGAAAAGGTGAGAGGGACCTGTATTTGCAAAACATGGGGAACTCGGATCGGGGTCCAAGTTCTGAGGAGCCGCTGACGCTAGGGTAGGGTCCAGTAATGGTAAAATATTTTCTTAGGGTCCTCTCCCCCACCATTAAAGATAGAATGGTTGAGGGGGGTCCAAGCTATGGCTGCTGGACCGCTGATCTAGAGAGGTGGGATACACCAACATGGAGATCAGCGGGGGTTAATCAAGGACAAGTGCCTAGTGGGTGAAAGGAGAAAGAGAGAGGAGTGGGATGAGGGGGGAGATCGGATATTGATTCTTATCCAATCTGGACAGTAGGAGTTGTTGAGGGTGGTTTGGAGCCAGACCGCCTTTAGTCTTGTAATCCACCACAAGATGCCACATGTCCTTCTAGAAATACCATGGTTCCAATTGCATGTAGGACCGGGCTTAGGAAAATTATTAATCATTGAAAGCAGCTTTACATCCCCTAAGGAAGTTGGATTGTCTATCCTGATGACGATATAGGATTTTAGTGGATATTTACCTACCTAAGCATCTGGACATGGTTCTCGCTGACTTGGGATCACACGAGATTTACTCCCCGGGACTTCTGGGCTTTGGGTGTTTCAACAGAAACATGAAACCTCCCCGAGGAAAATCTTCAAGTGAATGATTTGTCTCCCACTTGTCCCTCCGATGGATGTATCTAGATTTTACTTCGGGTCTCTGATGACTCTTGGTGTTAAAATCAGTGCAATTTTTCACCCTATCATGGGCGACAGTCGTTGATATGATTTTCTTGGTGAATATTTACCGTTGAAAATTTCCCTATTCATTCTTAACAACAATCCTAACTAAAATGGACATTCTGAATGGCTCTTAATTTGTCCATGGGCATTTCTTGTGTATATAAAAAGTATTTGTCGACCTGTGGTGAGCTGGATTAATGGAAAATATAATGACAAGTAATTCAAAACTAAATCCAACATATATCTTATAATCCTTTCAAGAAAAATGAAATGTATACATGCAAAGACTCAAACAAGATAGAAACGAATAGGAACCAAGTCGCTCAAAAAATGGTAAATTGACTTAACCAACCAGAAGAGGAGAAATTAATGAAGGCCTAGGGAAAAAGAGAGGAGAGGTGGATGATGCAGACCTAGGTTACAACATTGGCTCCAAGTGGGGATAGCTCGTCCCTGTGAGGTGCTAAGAACTATAGATCAGTGCCTTGAGATTAAATAACTACTCTTACCTTCCATTTCTTAGCTTATTTTTCGTCTTCCAGCCCTGTGTATTTACTATTGTCCCTCAGCCATGCATTTCATTGAATTAAAAGATGAAACTGCACCCCAGTGCCTTATTGGGATATGGATTCTCTATTCACACAACTAACTAATCAAAATAAATAAATAAAGGAGTGTCTATGGTACAAGAGGGACCTCCCCCCACTCTTAAACAAAATAGTGTTTCAGGAAGCACCAATTTACTAGCCTCCAAAGATCTTTGTATCGTCTAGATTGTGCAAGATGAATGTGTTGTTGATAAAAAATTCAACCACCTTAAAAGTTCCAAACCAAAGGTTGTCAAATTTACCATGCTTGGACTTGTCATCCCTTCTGGCATCCCACCTCAAAATCAGGTCACCTTCCTGAAAAATATCCTTCTTGGTTTTCTTATCAAAGGATGATTTGATCTTACTCTAGTATGCCTATGTTCTCTAATCAAGTGCCCCTCTTCTCTGTTGAACTTCTATAATCTGGAAGATCCTCCATTGAATTTCATTGGGCTCCTCAATATCCTCCTTTAAGAATTTCAGGACTGGTATACCGAGCTGAGTAGGAAAAAAAACGTCTATGCCATAAACAAGTTGGAAAGGTGAGGTTACTAGAGACTTCTTAGTGCTGATCCTGTCATCCCATAAGGCATATTTGAGTTTAGAGTCCTAGGATTTTTTGCTTTCAGTCAACAAATTTTTAATGATCCCGATGAGAGTCTTGTTTGATGATTTTGCCAGGCCATTTCCCTGAGGGTAATAGGGTGTGGAATGTGTCAAGGAAATGTTGTGACTACCACATAAGTCAATCATGCATTTGGACTTGAATTCTTGGGAATTGTTTATTACAAGCTTACTGGGGCAACCAAATCTGGCAAAAATATTAGTTTCCAGGAAATTCATGATTACCTTGTCAGTAGCATTCCTAGTGGGCACAACGTCAATCCATTTGGTGAAGTAGTCGGTGGCAGTGAGGATCCACTTGTGTTATCCACTAGAGGGTGGATTTATTTCCCCTATGAATTCTAACCCCCATTGTTGAAACGAGCTACTGGCATTGATATTTTTCAAGGGTAGTGATAGAAACTTTTGCTTCCCTAAAAACATCTGGCATTCATTGCATGCTCTAACAGTGGAAAAGACATCAGAGAAAAGAGTGGGATAGTAATATCATGCCCTCAGGATCTTGAGCGTTGTGGCCTTCTAGTGCTGGTGTCGGTCGCATGCTCCTCTATGCATCTTTGTCGTGACTTGTTTAGCTTCATTTTCATCAAGGCATATTAATAGGATGCCCACAGGATCTCTCCAATACAGGTTTTGGTTCAAGATGCAGAATTTGATATCTTTCAATTTGAGAGACCTAGCCTTCATATTCTTCACATCTAGGGGGCATTCAAAATGATAGAGAAAATAGATGATGTTATTATACCAAGGCGAAGAGGAGTAGGTTTCAAATACATGTAAGTTGTCTTTTCCAGGTTGTATGATGTGTGCATCTGATTGGGTGAAGGTTTGATGCAATTCTAGCGCCTTGCAGTTTGATTCTGATAGAAATTTGGCCAGTCCTTGCCCCTTGATACACTTGGTGGGATTTATGTGCAAGTCATACTCCAACAGTTTGACAATCCATCTTCCTCTTTTCCCCTCATTGTCTGGCTGGACCAGAATCTCTTTGACACTGCTGCTA
>SNQJ01S0093173.1:27451-48596 GCA_010110895.2 Picea sitchensis
TGTTACCCCCTCTACGGGGTTCAAGGGGGTTATCCACCCAGCTGAGGGGTCTGGGGGAAAGTGGGCCTCTGGAGGGGGTTCAGGGGAAAATCCCCTGAAGGAAAATTTTCCTTGTAAATGTATATTGTAATTTCATTATAAATATGGACCGTTCATTATAAGGTCACAGATCTAACGGTAGAAATTATGTTAGGGTTTTTTTCCCTAGAAGGCAACCCTCTGTTATGAGGGAAATGTATTGCGGCTATGCATGATAGAAAATATTGTATTCTGAGATAGGATAATGTGAGAGAAAGAAGAAGAAGTTACAATGGGTTTGTTGTAGGTTGTATCCCTTCATATGTTGGATAATAATAAAGGAAGGACCTTGCAATTTCTCTAGTGGATGTAACCCACATTAGGTGAACCACGTAAATTTGTGTCTCTATTTTATTGTGTATCTTATGTGTTTTGTTTCCGCATTTGTTTTATTTTATTTCTCCACGGTCCTATTTTTCTAACAAGACTTGATATAATTTTCGACATTATGTCGAAGTTCTGGCCAGTAGAAATGTTTCTGCAACACTGCAATTGTCTTTTCGACGCCAAAGTGTCATGCCACTCGACTGTAGTGAGCTTCTAAAATTAGCTTTGCATGCTCGCTTGATGGAACACAGAGATGGACCAGATGACACAAAACCCCATCTTGAAGATGGAAATTAGAAACCACTGAGTTGGCACTCAACATTTGGTAGGTGGTGGAGAAGTCAGGGTCTATCTCATAGAGGTGGGGCCATCTGGAGGTCTCATGGCCGCAAGAGTCTAGCATCGTGGTGAGTGTTACGACTGGAGGTCGGCTGAGGCAATCAGAAACTCGGTTGGTACTTCTTGTTTTATACTTGATGTTGAGGTGGAACTGTGTTAATTATGTGGACCTCTTTTGATGGCGGTCATTCTACAATTTTCCTTGGGTCTACATGAACTATAGTGGCTTGTGATTAGTGTGGATGACTGTCTCCTTCCCAAGAATATAATGTCTCCACTGGCGGAAATATTTCACAATGGAGTACGTTTATTTATCATAAGTAGGGTACTTACAGAAAACATCTGATAGTGTCTCACTATGATATGCCACAGGGTGGTCGTGTTGAGTGAGAACGATGCCCATAGCATAGTCTGAAGCATTTGTCTCGATCTCAAAGGGATGTTGCAGGTCCGGTAATGAAATTATTGGGGATGAGCACAAACGCTTCTTCAAGTCATCAAAGGCTTGTTGTTGGGACATACCCCACACAAATTTTTCCTTACCACCATTCTTGGTTACTTGGCTAAGGGCCCATGCGATATGAGAGAATCTCAACACGAACCTACGATAGAAATTGGTGAGTCCCAAGAAGCTTTGAAGTTCAGTGAGTGTGGTTGAGGCTGGTGTGTAACAGATGACCAATATCTTGGTTGGATCCACATACACACCATGTTGATCAATGATGTAGCCTAATTAATGGACCATGTCCATGCCGAAGGAGCATTTTTCTAAGTTTGAATATAGTTTGTGTTGTCGCAAGGTGTGCAGAACCTGTTGAATATGTTGCAAGTGTTCCACACAAGTCTTGTTGTAGATGAGGATGGCATCTAGATACACCACTACAAAATTATTGGTGAAATTTCATAGGATATCGTCCATCATCCTCATAAAAGTTGTTGGAGCATTTTTCAAACCAAAGGGCATGACCATTCATTCAAAAAGACCTTATTTTGACTTGAAGGCGGTCTTCCATGCATCTGTCTGTTCTATTCGGACCTGGTGGTAGACAAACTTCAGATCAATATTACTAAAGTATTTGGCCCCCATGAGTTGATCAAGGAGGTCATCGATTTAGGGAATCAGGTACCGACTTCAGGCTGTAATTTTATTCAGGGCATGGTAATCAATGCAGAGTCATCAAGTCCCATATTTCTTCTACACCAGCATGATTGGGCTCCCACAAGGTAATGAGATGGGATGTATGTTCCCCCTATGTGGATAAGTTCTTAGATCTGCCTCTTGATCTTCTCATTTTCTAACAGAGAGAAGCAGTAAACTGGCCCATTGGATAGCGGTGCCCCTGGGGTCATATCGATGGGATGATTGACCTTGAACTGTAGAGGTACCCCGGTAGGAGAGGAGAAGATATCTAAGTATTCTTCCATGACCTTATCCACTTGCTTCTGTTGTGTGGAGAGATCGGTCACGGAGGCCCTAGATGTGGTTGTGATATTTCGCTCACTCTGAGAGCGAATCACAAAGAAGACAAATTTCCCAGTCTAAGAGATGACCTTCCTGCATTTCTTGGAAGAGATCAAGTAAATAACACTAGGAGGGATTGCCTCGGGTATCCTGTACAATTTCATGTTCAAAGTAATAATAATACTACGAGTTCTAGACTCATATATGGCATGATGTTTCCATAAATAAGGTTGTCCCAAAAGAACATTACAAACTTCGAGAGGAGAAAAATCACACAATACCTCATCTTTGAAGGGCTTGATACCGTATGAAAGTTGACATTGTTGGCTAACGTGGAGATCGCTTCCTTGGTGGAGCCATCCAATGGTGTAGGGTTGTGGGTGCGGAATTGTCGACAAGGATAGCCTCTTGACGACCTCTGCTGAGATGAGGTTCTTTGTCTACCTCTATCAACGATGAAGTGAAGCGATGTGCCATTTACCCACATTTGTGAATGGAAGAGGTGCTCGCCTTCTTCTGGCTCGTCTGGTTCACCAGGCTGGAGCTTAGTGGTAGCAATGGTGGCACTGGGTTCTACGTCAATGATTTGTCTTCCCCTTTCTATTTTTGACTCAGAGTCATAACCCACATCTGATTCAGAGGATTTCACTTCGGCCACCAGCGATGTATTTGAGCGGCAGTCAGCAGTGTTATGCCAAGGGATCTTGTGGAAGTCGCACCACTTCCCGGTATATTTCTAAGTCCTTCTGGTGTCCTTATTTGCTTGTGTCTTGTATTGGTTGTCTTGATATTGTCCATCTTTGCTTGGTCCTTTTTTCTGTGGGTTGGGGCCACCCCTTCCTGGATTTTGTTGTGAGGGGTTCCCAGGCACAAATTTTTACGTCTTTTGTTTGAGCTTCTGCTCAATTTTGACAGCATATCGGTAGGCCACACCCAAGGACAAAATGTCCAAAAATTCCATTTCAGTCTGGATGTATATATGTAGATCACCGAGATACTTGAGAACCAGATGTCTCTCTGAATATTTGATACCCAGCTTGGTGTGCAAGGTATGGAAGATATTTGTGAACTCTGGCACTTCTTGGTCTCTTTCTTGCCGCAGTGTGGTCCATTTGGTATACAAGTCATCATAACTTCTGACAGGGTAGTATTGTTCCTTAATAGCATCCCTGAAGGATTCCCAAGTGGTCGTGACTATAAATAATGAGGGTTCCTCTATTTCCTTTTGCTCACAGAAAGTTTCCCACCAATCTTTGACATGGGGAATGGCTTTGAGGAGTGCAAAAGTAATATTTTATCTATTTGAAAAGTTATGTACAAAAAAATACCCTTCTAGTAGATTCAACCACTTATCTACAACATTTTCATCTATTTGAACTTCAAATATAGGAATATCAAAGTTTATTTTTACCTTGAAGGGGGCGACACCTACGCTCGAGGAAGATGTGTCGCCTGTTGGTAGTCGTCGAAGGATTTGCGTGAAACTATCCATCATCTCGTTCCTTCGTTGTGTGAGGGATTCCTCAAGAAACATTTTGAAAGGATCTCTTGTCCCATCATATTTATTTTCTCCTGCCATGAGAGGTCGCTTGGGTGTGCGAGATCTTTTATCCTCAAGAGAAACAAGCTCGAGACCCAATTCTTTGTATCCTGACCTCATTGGGGACATGCATTAAGAAGACAAGGGTCAGACCGCTCTGATACCACTGATCCATATTTTATGAGCAGAATGAAATGAATATAGATTATTAAAATATGCTTAACACAGAATAACAAAGATACAGTAAAACTGGTTTTCTATTCAATAAGGAAATAAGCTGAAACTGTAAAATGCAGTGGAAAACAAGCTTGCTAGAATGGTGGTGGCTTATCTCTGAGAATAGATGTGACGACTGAGCTCATTCGCAAGAAGATCATTACCATGACACTTTGAAGGACTTTTAAAAATAAATAGGAATGTGAATAACCCTAGACATCCAAAAAGCTAACCCTAGGAGATGAAGCGCCAAAAGTCATGTGGGCCCTGTTTGGGTAAGTTAGTACATCAACTTCTCGGGGTCGTAACTTTTGCATACGATCTCTGTTTTAGGGGCACGATAGCCCATTGGAAAGGTATCATCGAGGAGATTCATTTTGGAGGATAAACAAGAGCCTCAGTTTATCATTGAGAAGTTCAATCCCAAAAAACCTTCATTTAGGCCCTCAAAATGGCCTCGGAAGTTAAAAACTGCTAAAAATAGTAAATTGCCAAAATTGATAGAAAATTGTTTTGAGCGAGTTGGAAAAGGTGGGTGGCCACCGATATCCACCTATATAAACTACATTAAAAAGGTGGGGGGGGATTTTTTTTGGCAATAGGATGTGAGGGGATTTTCCAACAACTAAAACACCTCTTAACACATGCCCATGTACTAAAAATTGTGGACCCAAACAAGGAATTCCTGGTGTGCACCGATGCCTAGAAACAAGGACTCGGAAAAGTCCTCATGAAAGAGGGCCATGTAGTATGTTATGAATATATAAAATTGAGTAAACATGAAATAAATTATGTGACCCATGACCTAGAACTAGTTTTCATAGTGCACACTTTTAAAATGTGGAGGCACTACCTCCTAGGAAGAAGGTTTGTTCTCATGACAAACCATAGTGGGATAATGATGCAAGAGCATCACCATAATATCACAAGCAGAGGACATTTGGGCGCACTAGCGTGTATTTTGAAATATTTTGAATTCCAAAGTTGGTGTATTAATGTAATATCTAGAGAAGATTTTTACTTGTGAGCATCTTTAATGCTTGGAGGCCAAGTCATTGCATAAGATCAATGAGGGAATGTATTTTTATTTAAAGTCGAAGATCGTAGTACAGATCTGGAGATTCTGCTCTTATCTATCTGACTCGAATACTTATTGTAATAAATGTTAAGTAGTTGAAAGATTTTATTTCAATATGATAGCATAGAGTAGTTGGAGAAAAAGGCTCGAAGAGCACCTCTTGTATAAAGCTTTGTATTGTTGTCCGGTAGAGGTTGTTGAAAGGCTGTTGATAGAAGATAGTTGAAAGGTTGTTGAATATATTATATAGGTTTACATTGTAGCAGAGAGTCAAGAGCTACCGAGAAGTAGTGTAGGAATATATGTAATTTTTAGTTGAATGAATATAACAGAGTAACATTGTCCCAAATGTATGATGTGGATGCGTCTATCTGAATGAGTGAACGATAGAATTTATGTTTTATTTTCAATTCTCTGTTATTTCTTATTCTTGTATCTATGTATTCATTTACATGGCTAATAGATGTATGAATCTGTGAGTTTTAATTAAGTTTCAATAGTATCTCTTCGTTGAGCGAGTGCAAGGAGTGCATAGAGTCTACAAGGAGTGTGTGACCGAGTCTATCTCGACTCGAAGCTCAGAAGAGGTAGCGTGAAACTTATGTATGCAAGGAGTGCATATGTGTTCGCAAGGAGTGCATGACAGAGTTTTAGACTCAAAATATCAGGAGGATTAGCGTGACTTTAGTTGCAGAGAAGTGATTGGAGAACAGTCGCAAAGTGTGTGAAAATCACCCACAGAGAAGTTGAGTGTGGAAGAGAACCTGTTGCAAGGCATCCAGAGGTCAAGATTTATATTAAGTGTCGAAGAAAGTTATGAGGGATGAAGAATTTTGGGGAAGACAAGCTCGGGTGGGAGAGCAAAGAGAAATCTTCAAGGGGGAGAATCTTTAAGGTTTCACAAAAATCCATGAACGAGATTTGTTCTAGAGGGAGGTGGATCATTCCAGATCGTCAAATCTGGGAGAACTATGCAGAGGTTTTGCGCAAGGCGTTTCGGCACTTCGTGGTTTGGGAAGTTTGGAGGTATTATAAGAGGAGAGTCATGAACTCACAAAGTCACGGAGATATTTCAACCGTTGGCTGCAGAGAAGACATGTGGTAGAGGATTAGGAGATATGAAATTCGAAAGTCTAGAGGTTTTTGCACAAGGTGAATGTGAGTTTCGCGAAGTCGTGAAACCCGAAGCATTGTTGGGACATCAAAATAAAAGGAGGCATGCGGCGTGAGGTCTGGAGTTTGGAGGAGAACACTTCGGTAAGCGTCGAAGCCAGAGATCGGGATATCCTTGAAGCCCGAAATTGCGAAGGGGATGATCCACGGTCATATCTCGTGGTCACTGAGGAGAAAAAGGGCATGTGTCTAGTGGTTTTGGGTACCCACAGGGACCCGAAGAGTCGATCCGACTCAGTATCTTGAACGATCCAAGACCAGGAGGTCGAGCATCCCTTAGGGGAGAAGGGGTCTTGCACCAGAGTGGTATCAGAGCTATCACATAATTGGTTTCTGTGGAAGGATAACTAGACTTATATCGATGAGTGGTATCAGATACATCAATACAATGTCGCATAGGAAACGTGTAGAGACACCCATAGAAAATAGAGCTATGGAAAGAGAGATGAGAGAACTCAGAGCAAGGATGGATGCCATGGAAACAATACAAAGGAGAGCACCTGACATTGTAKACGTCAAYGATGAAAAAATTGAAGAAGTGTAAGTKGACGAAGTTGTAGCAGAGGATGTTGTGGAAGAACGCTTACTGAAAGCRGTTATTAATTTGGGATCTAGAGCCAAGATAGATTTCTCGATGTATGAGGGGAACTTGGATGTCGAAGAATTTCTTGATTGGATATGAGAAATGGATAAGCATTTCGACTATGAATATGTCTATGAGGAGAAGAAGGTGAAACGTGTTGTCACTAGGTTAAAAGGACATGCAGTACTGTGGTGGGATGAACTACAGGCTGACATGAGAAGCAAAGGAAAAAAAAAGGATTAAGAGTTGGGATAGAATGGTAGACAAGATAAAGGAGAAATTCATACCCAAATATTACCAGATAAATATTTTTAGGAGGATTCAGAACCTAAGACAGAAAGGTATGACTGTGAAGGAGTACAAAGAGGAGTTCTACAGATTGAACATCAGGACTAGACAGAAAGAGAGGGAAGATGAAAATTTTTATAGGTACATCAACGGCCTGAGATATGAAATCCAGGATGATATCAACATGATGACAGTAAATACAGTAGAGGACGTGTATCGGATTGCGCTAAAAGCAAAAGAGAAGTTGGCTAGGAAGTAGAGTCAACAAAACAAAGGTAGAATCTTGAATAGAGGCAAATCAATTTCCCATGACAAGAAACCAAAGCCCAAAGGTGAGACAGAGAAACCACATAGTCACTCTGAGAGAGGAGGAAGTTCCCGAGGAAGGTAGAGTGGTGGAAGAAAATCTTTTTTCAGAGGAAGGGGAAGAGGCAGAGGAGGAGAAGTAAGATGTTATGCCTATGGAAAAATAAGGCACATGTTTTGGGATTGTCCCGAGAGAAGGAAAGAAGGAGGTGAATCTCACATTTCATAAGCGCGGAAGCGAGATGTTGAGGCAGAAGGTGCCGAGGATTTGAAATCATTTATGATGAAGAAGGTTATTTTGAAGCAAGAGAAAGAGACTAAAAATCCAGCGCAGAGGAACACTTTGTTCAGGACAACTTGCAAGATGAAGGATAGAGTTTGCAAGGTAAAAATTGAAAGTGGGAGCACTGATAATTTAGTATCCACGGAGATGGTGGAGACGTTAGAGCTAGAGACAACTGTACATCCAACGTCATATAAAGTCTCATGGTTGCAGAAAGGTCACCAGGTAAGAGTAACTAAACAATGCCTTGTTGAATTTAAAATGGGTGGATATAGAGACAAAATCCTGTGTGATGTGATTCCCATGGATGTATGTCTTGTTTTTTTGGGAAGACCATAGAATTATGATAGGAATGTCATTCACGATGGGAGAATAAATACTTATACCTTGGAGAAGAATGGTAGGAAACACATGTTACTACCAGTTGAAGAGAAAAAAGTGAAGGATGAAGACAGCACGAGCATACTTCTCATGAGTGGGAAGGAACTCCTTAATGAAGTAAATAAGGAATAGGAGATGCAGTTTTTTGTAGTGAGGAAGCCGAGGCTTATCCTTACAAGTACTTCAATGGAATATTTTCCTGAGGAAATTCAAGAACTGATAGAGAATTTTGTTGACATTGTATTGGATGAGTTACCAAGCTCATTGTCGCCTATGATAAGTATCAACCATCACATTGATTTGATACCAGAAGCAATCCTACCGAATAAAGCCATATATAGATTGACACCTCAAGAAAATGAGGAGGTGAAAAGACAGGTTCAGGATCTATCAGATAAAGGATTGGTTAGAGAAATCTTGAGTCCATGTGCAATACCAACTGTATTGAGTCCGAAGAAGGATGGAGGATGGAGAATGTGTATAGACTCAAGAGCCATAAACAAGATCACCATCAGATACAGATTTTCATTGCCAAGGATGGATGACTTGATAGATTGTTTGAGTGGAGTGAACTATTTTTCAAAGATATATTTGAAAAGTGGATATAATTAGATAAGGATGAGAGAAGGTGATGAGTGGAAAACAACATTCGAGACAAATGAGGGATTGTATGAATGGATTGTTATGTTGTTCGGCTTAACAAATGCCCCGAGTAATTTTATGAGGTTGATGAATGAAGTGTTGAAAGATTTCATTGGCAAGTTTGTGATTGTATATTTCGATGATATATCGGTATTTAGCAAGACTAAATAGGATAATTTGAAACATTTAACGTTGGTGATGAGGAGTTTGCAACAAGAGAAGTTGTTGATTAATTTGAAAAAGTCCTCTTTCATGAAGAAAAAACTCATATATTTGGGTTTTGTGATTTCTTCAAATGAATTGAAGATGGATCCCGAAAAGGTGAAAGCAATCAGAGAATGGTCGTCACCAAAGAGTATATTTGAGGTGAGAAGCTTCCATGGATTAGCAAGTTTCTATCAAAAGTTCATCAGGAATTTTAGTGGGATTAGTGCTCAAATGATGGATACAGTGAAGAAAAGATACAAGTCTTTAAAATGGACAATAGAGGCTAAGAAGAGATTCAATATATTGAAGGAGAAGATAACGGAACAACCGATTATGGTTTTACCGGATTTCGAAAAGACATTTCAGGTAATATGTGATGCAAGTGGAGTTGCAATTCGAGCGGTATTAAGCCAAGAAAACAGACTTGTTGCATATGTCATCGAGAAGTTGAATGAAGCTAAAAATAATTACTCCACATATGACAAAGAGTTCTATGCCATAATTCAAGCCTTGAAGAAATGGAGGCGCTATCTTGTACCGAAAGAGTTTGTTTTGTATAGTGATAACCAAGCTTTGCAATTCATAACCAGACAAGAGAAATTAAACCAGAGACATGCTAAGTGGATATAGTTTATGGAAAATTTCACTTTTTTCATTAAACATATTTCTAGTAATGCTAACAAGGTTGTTGATGCATTGAGTAGGAGAAGTTTGATTCTATAGGAATTTTAGAACAAGACCTTGGGGTTTGAACACCTTAAGAACATATATTGTGATGATCCATATTTCAAAGAAGCATATGAAGCATGCGCGAATCCTATGCTCAGAGACAGAATCCAATGGGTCGAATATTTGGTTCAAGATGGGTTGTTGTTTAGAGGTTTCCAGTTGTGCATACCAAAATTTTCGATGAGGGAAAATTTGTTGAAGGAAAAGCATAGTGGAGGTCTAGCCGGACAATTCGTCCATGACAAAACGTTTTCTCAATTGAACAGTTCGTATTATTGGCCAGGTATGAGAGAAGAGGTGAAGAGGTTTGTGAACAAGTGTAATATTTTCAGTATGCAAAGGGGAAGAAGCATAATATTGGGTTGTATCAATCATTGCCTATTCCATAGAGGTCATGGAATGCAATAAGCATGGATTTTTTGTTTGGATTGTCCAGAACACAAAGAGGAAGTGATTCCATATTTGTGGTAGTTGAAAGATTTTCAAAGATGGCACACTTTATCCCATGCTAGAAGATGAGTGATGCAACACATGTTGCAAATTTCTTTTTCAAAGATATTGTGAGACTCTGTGGATTTCCCAAGAGTATAGTTTCAGACAGGGATACCAAATTTGTTTGTCATTTCTGGAGAACGTTGTGGAAGAAGATAGGGACATAGCTATCTTTTAGTTCTGCATATCACCCGCAAACATATGGACAAACTGAATTGGTGAATCAAAGCTTAGGATATTTGCTAAGGATTTTGGTCACTGAACACCAGAGTTAGTGGGATCATATTCTAGAACAAGCAGAATTTGCATACAATGACTCAGTGAATAGAAGCACTAGGAATGAATCCAAGAGGAGTTTTGGAGTTAAGAGATCTGGACTAGAGCAAATTTAGGAGCGTTGGAGCCGAAGACTTCATTGCAGAAATGCAGGAACTTCATAATCAAATCAAGGAGTAGTTGCAGAAGAGAAAAAATGAATACAAACGCAGAGCTGATCAACACAGAAGGAAACTTGAATTTTAAGTCGGAGATCAAGTTCTAGAACATTTAAGGAAGGAGAGGTTTCCAAGAGGAACATATAACAAGTTGAAGTTGAAAAATATATGATCGTGTAAAATCCTGAGAAGATTTGGTGAGAATGCTTATGAGATAGAGCTACCAAGAGATGTGGGTATATCACCCATATTCAACATTGTAGACCTGTATCTGTACAGGGGAGATGGAGCCACAGGATCCGAAGATCCAAAGATGATCCATTGGAAGAAACAAATTCATGTAGCAGAGAAGTCGTTGATGGAGAAGATCGTAGATCGGCGAATTGGTAAGAAGACTAGAAGAAAAACGTATTTTGAATATTTGGTAAAGTGGAAAGGATGACCAGTAGAATATTCCAATTGGGTAAATGAAGAAGATATCCAGAAGGATGGAAAGTCAGTGCAGGAGCTCATGGACAAGATTCCATGAATTTTTCAGCCAGAGGAGTGTGATGCAGGAACATCACCAGCAAAGCACAAGTGGAGGACAATTGGGCGCACTAACGCGTATTTTGAAATATTTTGAATTCCAAAGTTGGTGTATTAATGTAATATTTGGAGAATATTTTTACTTATGAGCATCTTTAATGCTTGGAGGGTGAGTCATCACATAAGATCGATGAGGGAATGTATTTTTATTTAATGTCGAAGATCACAGTACATATTTGGAGCTTTCACTCTTATCTGTGTGACTCGGATATTTATTGTAATAAATGTTAAGTATTTGAAAGATTTTATTTCGATAGGATAGCATAGAGTAGTTGGAGAAAAAGGCTCGAAGAGCACCTCTTGTATAAAGCTTTGTATTGTTTCCCAGTAGAGGTTGTTGAAAGGATGTTGATAAAAGATAGTTGAAAGGTTGTTGAATCTATTATATAGGTTGCCATTATAGCAGAGATTGAAGAGCTACCCGGAAGTAGTGTATGAATATATGTAATTTTCAGTTGAATGAATATAACAAAGGAAAAATGTCCCAAATGTATGATGTTGATGCGTCTATCTGAATGAGTGAAGGGTAGACTTTCTGTTTTATTTTCAATTATTTGTTATTTCTTGTTCTTGTATCTATGCATGCATTTACATGGCTAGATGTATGAATCTGTGAGGTTTAAGTAAGTTTCAATTGTTTCTCTTCATTGAGCAAGTGCAAGGAGTGCATAGAGTCCGCAAGGATTGTGTGACCGAGTCTATCTCATCTCAAAGCTCAGAAGAAGTAGCGTGAAACTTATGTATGCAAGCAGTGCATATGCGTCTACAAGGAGTGCATGACAGAGTTTCAGAATTGAAATCTCAGGAGGAGTAGCGTGACTTTAGTCGCAGAGAAGTGGTTGGAGAACAGTCGTAAAGTGTGCAAAAATCACCCACAGAGAAGTTGAGTGTGGAAGAGAACCTGTTGCAAGACTTGCACAGGTCGATATTTCGACTAAGTGTCGAAGAAAGCATTCTGAGGGACGAAGAAGGTTGAGGAAGACAAGCTCAGGAGGGAGAGTGACGATAAATCTTCAAAGGGGAGAATCCTTAAGGTTTCACAAAAATCCACAAACGAGATCTGTTTCAGAGGAAGGTAAATCATTCAAGATCGTCAAATCTGGGAAAACTACGTGGAGGTTTGCCATAATTCATTTTATCACTTCATGGTTCAGGAAGTTTGGAGGTATTGTAAGAGGAGAGTCGCGAACTCATGAAGTCATGAAGATATTTCAATCGTTGGCTATGGAGAAGACACGTGGCAGCAGATTAGGAGATCCGGAAGTCGAAAGTCTGGATGTTTTGTGCGCAAGGTGAATGGGAGTTTCGCAAAGTTGTGAAACCTGAAGCGTTGTTGGGTCGTCAAAATCAAAGGAGGCACATGGCGCGAGGTCCATATTTCGGATGAGAACACTTTGGAAAGCGTCAAATCCAGATATCGAGATATCCCCGAAGCCCAAAATTGCGAAGGGGTTGATCCACAGTCATAGCACGTGGTCACTCAGGAGAAAAAGGGCATGTGTCTAGTGGTTTTGGGTACCCGCAGGGACCCGAAGAGTCTATTTGAGTCAGTATCTTAAACGATCCAAGACCGAGAGGTCGAGTAGCCCTTAGGGAAGAAGGGGGTTTGCGCCAGCTGAGGTATTTATTTGACCAGCCCAAGCTAAATTCTAGGAAAGCTAGGTGGATGGATCTTATCAGTGAGTTTGACTTTGAAATCAAACACATCAAAGGAAAACAAAATCGATTGGTTGATTCCCTCAGTATAATTGTGCAAGTAATTTATTTAGAAACCATGAGTACTGGTGAAACAGACCTCAAGGAAAGAGTTAAAAGTGCAGAGGAGGTAGATGATTTCTTCAAAACCACGAAGATACACCTGGAGAAAGAAATCACTGGGATGAAGTATGTAGTCTATCAACTGACAAGTGATTGCCTACTAATATACAAAGGGAGGTTGTACATCCCAAATTGTGACAACTTGAAAATTTTCATATTGGATTAACTACACAAAATAACATATGTTGGTCACCTTGGTTATCAGAAGATGATTACAATGCTTAAGAATTTTTTTATTGGCCAAGAATGAAAAATTACACAACTAATTATCTAGCTAAATGTTTAGAGTGCCAACAAGTCAAGGTAGAACACCAACACCCAGTAGGGATGTTGCAGCCAATGCCTATTCCAGAATGGAAATGGGAAACCATTTTCGTGGACTTCATCATTGGATTACCCAAAATGACCAAAAAAAATGATGTCATCATGGTAGTTGTGGATAAATTGAGCAAGGTTTCCCACTTCATTCCAGTAAAATCCACTTGCAAGGCGATATACATTGCCAACATCTTCATGAAATAAATATTCAGACTATATGGGATTCCCAAGGAAATTATATCTGATAGGGATGCCAAATTCACCTCAGAATTTTGGAAATCCTTGTTCATTGGTTGTGGAACACAATTGTTGTTTAGTACAACCTACCACTCACAAGATGATGGAAAAACAAAGAGGGTGAACCAAATACTAAAAGACATGTTAAGGATGCAAGTGATGCATCAACCCAGGAAATGGGAAGAGTATCTACCCCTGGTAGAATTTTCCTACAATAATGGGTACCAAGAAGCATTGAAAATGGCCCCTTTTGAGGCCCTCTATGGCAGAAAATGCAATATCCCAATCAGTTGGTATAATCCAATAGATAATATTACCCTTGGACCAGAAATGTTAATGAAACTAGAAAAACAAATGAACCAGATAAAGAAAAAATGAAGGTGGCCCCAGACCTACATAAGAGTTATGAAGATAACAAAATAATTCATAAAGAATTTAAAATAGGAGATCATGTGTATCTCTGAATCAAACCAAGGAGAATATCCTTAAGAACATGGGCGTGTGCTAAGATAGTGCCCAGGTTTTGCAGCCCTTTTGAAATCCTAGACAGAGTGGTACCTGTAGCCTATAAATTGACCTTCCCCCCCACGGTGAGGGCACACAGTGTGTTCCATGTTTCCTTATTAAATAGATATATACATGATGCTACTCACATAATTTATTGTTCTATGATATAGGTGGAGCCAAAGGGAGAGCTCCAACTAGAGTTGAATTGTATCCTAATTAGGAGAGAGATATCTCTCAAGAACAAAAACATTTCCCAGGTCAAGGTGCAATGTGATATCACATAAAGTTGTCTAAGGGCCGCAGGATGACCCAGTCCTTTTCTTGCACAGGAATTAGCCTTGAGCTCAAAGCGCAACTTTCAAAACAGTCTATTTCAGGATTGAAACGCAAGTTGTAGGTAGGTTTAATATTTCAATGGTGGAGATTCCTGGAGGAGTTCAGATCAACGACTCATGGGCATTCAAAATTTCAAATTTGCACGAAGTACAACGCCATTGAAAACCCCAAAGCCCGAAGCAAGCATGAGTTGTAGATATTAAAGGGGACATGTGGAGGAAGATCCCTCACTTCGAAATTCGGCACTTCGGAGGATTGTGGGAGTTAAGCATTGAGAAGTCCCGAAGAGTCAAGGTGTCGGATTCCCGAAGCGTCGAAGTGTCAAAGCACTGAAGAGCCAAAGAGTTGAGGCCCAAAGTCAAAGATCAAGCACATGATAAGTCTCGACTGTCAAATCTCATTGGGAGAGATCGACAGTGGGGAAATTTTTGCGGAAGTCGGGACTCCGAAATATTTTTAAAGTTATTTGTCCAAAGGTCTAAAGTCCCGATAGCCCGAAGTGAGCATAAGTTGTAGATCTTAAAGGGGACACGTGGAGGCATATCCCTCACTACGGAGAATGTCACCTCAGGATATTTGAAGTGAGAAATGTCTAAAATTCCCGATGGAAAAAGTGCGAGATAAATTTGGACCATAGGTCTTAAGGAGACAGGTGGCAGTCGATCTGAGGGTTCACGGGAATGAGCTTCGGGAGTTTTGAAATTAGGAAAAGGAAAAATTTTTGAAGCGCGAAGTGTGAAGTAGATCTAGATTGTCCGATCTAGAGGGGCACACGGAGACAAATCAACAGATTCACAATTTTGCAAATCAGAGGATTTGTAGGGAGCAATGCACAAGTTTTGTGAAGCACGAAGTCACGAGGCACTCAAGAGTTGGACCCAGGGTCACAGCCCGAGGTCATGTGGAAAGAGGATCCAGGAAGAAAGGATGGCACCCATCGCATGGACCCAGCCGAGGTGGAGTTCTGAGGAAGAAATCGTAGTCTTTGAATGAAAAGAAAATCTGATCACCGATCTGAGTAAGGCGATTTCTTCAAGTCGAGCATCGGGAAATTTGTAGTCTAGTGTTGTGAAAATCCCTGAAAATTTAAATCCTGAAACGAATTTGAAGATAAGCGCTAGGTCATGGCTTGAGGTCACATGTAGGAAAGAGGAAATGGAGAAGAAGGTGGTGCCATAATATTTGGAGCACGAAGGAAAGGTTTGCAGGTTTCACGAGATCTGCACCAAAGGCCGAGGATGCCCGTGTTAGTTGTAAAATGAGACCGTCGGGGTTTCAGGGTGCTAGGTTGACTCAAAGAACTGCTAGCAGCACATGATATCTCCCTAAGCGTTAAGCCTCATCCTGATCCCGAGAGGAGGCAGTTAATGAAAATAGAGCTGGTGGTTGAAACCTCGGCTCACTCCATAAATGGAAGGCATGGGAGGTCTGGCCATGTATACTGAAATTTCAGCCCGTGGTACCCCTGCGGACGGATTTTCCTGCAAACCCATACTGATTTGAGCTTGGGTCATATAGAAATATGCACGCTCAGTCTGAAAGAAGAAGGCGCAGATGAAATTCCTTGAATGTAATGGCCAGATCGTGCTCCTGGTGATCGCGGACAGTTCTGAGTATAAAGGTTTCAATTTGATATTTTGTTAGTGTGGTTAATTAGTTGACCATAGCTCCCTATTTTGTAATATTTTGATGCCAGAAGTTGTTCTATGGTTATGTAACAAATTTGAGACTTTCGCATTAATAGAAGTCATCCTCTTTCCATATCTTTGTAAAAAATGTGCTAAAACACTCGGGCATGGAGGATCGAGTCGAGGGTTTTAGTTTTATTGTAATGTAGGTTTGATTACAGTATCTTTGTGACCAGTTTTAGTCATCTTATTTGTTGTTTTTTTCTCTCTTATGTTGAATGGCTCGGGCATGGAGGATCCAGTGAAGTTGTTGTAGTTGCATGATAATGTAGGTTTGATTATTATGATGTTGTGACTATGTTGCTTGGACATATTTCAGTGTCTGAAGCTTGACCTCAGGAGTACTCTTGAGGCTGAGTTTTTCTTCACCAAGCTGCTTGAAAGCCTGATGCCCATAGAAGTCTTATTCACCTCTCTCACTAAGTCTTCCCTCTGCTCACACTTAATCTCAAATCACTGATCGAAGTTAATGAGGCCATCGCTTCCCTTTGCATTGCATGCCCGGTTTCTGGGTTAGAATCATTCTTGTATTGATTTTTGTCCACTTGACATCCACTCACATAAATCAAACATCCACCAAACACTATAATGGGTATTGGGATTATCCTCCTGCAATATGAGGGTGACTATTAGTGCTAACATTCATGGCATCATTGTCAGGGAACGAGTTGAAGATATTTCCCTGGGTAAGAACGACAAAGAAATTTGTATTCTGAAGGTGCGTCAGAAATCAGTAACTTGAAGTTTGTGGCTTGCACCTAGTGACTCCACCATTTCATTTGTGGCTCCCAGAGGCAGACACATGAGGTCTACTCTACGACTTCCTCTAGCTACATCTCAAGCTGACCCATAGAGGATTATCAAGAAAAGAAATCTTTCTCAAGAAGGATTTTGAAGCTCCCTGAGAAGAATAACATTGCAGAGATCCAATTTTAGATGGTGAACTAAAGTTGGACACATTATTCTGACTGATTATCTTTCACCATGGCGAATCCACTCTGCAGAATATGTTGGTGACTCCACTGAAGGGAGATAAATCAAAAGGCTATGGAGACTATCCTAGCCAAGAGGTTTTCCCCCTTCAATTTTTCAGCCATAGTTGGTTATCCACATCTAGTGTCGGCTATAAATGAATGGGATGATTATCTTTTGAGATTCAGAGGAAGAAAGCATGACCATCCCGGTTGTTGACACTCAGAACTGAAATTGGGTTGCATGCAAATCAATCCCGAGGCAACCTCGAACCACTTTGGATTGGAAGCTGCCCCTCCCAACCCGAGAGGGATCTCTCGAATAATGTCACAATATGATCATCCTTAAGCGTGAAATGGTGGGAAAATTTATGGGTAAAAGATAGTTTTGGATTTTTTAAAGTTTGGGGTTGGACCAGGGAAACAGTCCATTGGGCATGGAGTCAAGTTGAAAACCAAAGAAGAGAGATAATAGCAGTGATCGTATAACTTGTGGAAAATGAGGCAAAGTAAGTCTATCTTTCAGTGATTGATAATCATGATGTAGTGGCAGAAAAAGAAAAGGAAAGGCCATCATAGTGAAAGCATCTATCAAGGATGAATTTTCACTACAACTTTAGAGGAAAAAGACAGAAGGATGATAACTAGATGCAGAGTGCTTATCTTGAGCGAATTATGACCAGTCACCATATAAACGCAACACATATATATCAATTGTGTGTAAGGAGCATATAAAATGAATTCCAAACAAATTTTAACTCAACTGAAAGAGGAAGAGATAGACAATATGACAATGACAACAGGGAGAACATACTGAAAGAATCGATCGTTATGAATCTCACAATATCAAGTGAACACGTATTCTGTATTACTCCAATTTGGGTTTATAAATTAACTCGGCTTACAAAAGGAGCCCCTCTTCAAAGAGGTTTTTTCCCCCAGCCCCTGCACCCGCCCCCTCTGTCAGCCTCCTCCCAATGATTATTTAACTAATTGTGCCCTTAATACGTTACATAACTCAGTCTTTAAAAGAAATAATCTAAAATAAATCTCTTTTTGTTTCGAGAAATATGAAACGGTTTGCCTTCTTGGAACTCTACAACTGCCAGATGCTCTGCCAGCTTCTTTAAACCGTCACTAATCATTTTGACAATTGGTGTATGAATGATCCCTTTGATGCGTGGATGTCTTCTCTGTGTGGTTGCATTGATTAAATTCATAGCGAAAGATAGTGGCTGGGATTTTTGCCTCAGTGCATGGAAAGCTTATGGCATTGTCATAGTAGCCAGCCAGAAGAGGCAGTTGTAATCAAGAATGGATGTTTAAAGTAAACAACAATTTTAAATCTAGGTGGGCAAGGAGGTTCAGAGCCTTCGTTCTCAATTGTCGATAACGCTTTCGACTATGGTACATTGCAAATCCAAACAGACAGCAAAAGTATTCTTCCGCCGGCACATTATGCACATGGTGAGAAAGAATGAAAACTGATCTAGCTAGTTTACTATCATGAGTATATGAAGCAGTACAGAGCTGGTACTTTTAAGCCGGAAATAATTCATCAATGCAATTGCAGCACAAAGTAATTTGTACAGGGTATCTTTTTTATGAGGTAATCTGAATGTTGAGCCTTCTGAGCCATATGGAATGGAGAATCATGTGGAACAAGTCATAAGGCTTTGGAGGCTGGTTGATAGCAAAATGTCTCCAAACCTGCTTTACTCTTTTTTGCATCTAGACATACTTATTTACAGGGATGGATTGGAGTATGGTCTTGAGATTTGGTATTTGGGACAAGGGAATCTGAACAGAGAAACTTGCCCAATTCAGCACGTCGCTGAAGGGAAGAACATAATGCTCTGAAAGTATGATGGGCACACATTCACTGTAAATTGCCTCCATGATTCGAGGGCTGGCCACTTCATATCCACTTGGGCACAGGCAATATYTGGCCTTCTTCATAATAAGATAATCCTTTGGGGAGATATTCATGGACTTGTGTATCAACATCATTCTTCTCTTTCCAATGCTTAAACAATATGGGTCTTACAGGTCCATGGTTTCCACCRGCAAAGAAGGCGAGCAYAGGCCTCCGTAGAGAAGATTGACCACCAAGCATGCMTGTCATTAGASYTGTTTGCAAATTCACCTCTGGAAGTGTGGCATCTTTCCTGGGATTGAATCCTTMTGAAGTGTTGGMATTAYACAGAACACAAATTGAATTCTTGTATAATAATGKATTTGACATAGATGCAAGCGGCCCCCAGTCATGGCATGCGAGCATGAAATGATCGGCTCCCATACTTCAGTTCCAAAAGGGATACTTGTTGGAAATGACATCAATGTAATCGTTGACGAAGCATCTTATGGTCGTGATATCATGAGACAGGGGCTTGTAAATGAATCCCACCATCATGGTTATGCTCAGGGGAAGAAAATGAACATGGGCCTCCTCCGAGTTCGATGTCACGAATCAATTCCCCTGTTCAAGCTCGTGGATGAATCTGCCTTCCATCGTATATATATTCTTACACGACCCGTTGTGTGCCAAAGACGGTTCTCCCTCTGGATATACAAATATCTTGAAATGCTTCTCCATTTCTGTATAACTCCGGTGAAAGGCATGGGCATTTATGTAGATTCCACCTGTTGTTTGAGGGCCTCGATGGCCTTTAACCCAAAGAAGAATGATTAAATTTTCATTTCTTCCAGAGGCACCATTAATGATTTATATTCCTCCGGCGTCGGTTGGTCATATTCATGGTGGGGAAATTCCACAGTATGCTTCTCTCTGGGTCGGAGGATTCTTCGATTCCAAATTGGTAGAACCGTCGGGCTCATTGCCCGTCTTACCATTTCACTCATAGCATTAACAAATTGGGCAGTACCAACACCATCACCCATGCAGTGATTGGAGCGCAAACCCAATACAAAACCTCCACATTTTAGACATGTTACCTGAATAAGAAGTAGTGGAGAATCTGATGTCTTCCGATCCCGGAACATTTATCGATAAAGTCATCTCCAAGAGGAATAGGTGGATACAGATCTCCAAATTATTCCAAGGAAATATCGGCATCAGCTTCCATGAAAATAAAACCTTCACCAGTACAGTCCACTGTGAGTTTAACGCTAGCTAAATCTCTCAATCTTTCGGCAAAAGGATAGTAATGCACCAGAACCTTTGGTAGAGCCTCTTTCGCAACTTTGACTGGATCCTCTTCATCCTTCATCTTGAAGGAGTCGCTTCGATAAAATAGAAGCTTTAGAACCTGATACCTTAATCCTGATTGATCGTCGATGCTGGAAGGATAAAGAGCGATTGACGGGGAGTAGGGCATGTTGTTAAATCAAAGAGAGACATTCTAATGTGGCCACTTCCCTGCCAAGTATTACCATGTTAGGATGTGATTGAAGGGTACACTCCAGAGTAACATGGGAGGCCTTTCTGCCCATCAGTCAGATAAAGTAATAATACTTCTATACAGAAAATGCATCTGTGCAAACCGTGCTAATAAGTTATGCATTCATCTTACTGATTCATTCAAAGTAATCATCGCTTAAATGCCAACGTTGTCGTTCATTGTCTTTGTGACTAATATGAGAAAGACGTTGGTTTTAGTAATTTGCAATATATGTTACAACATAGGCTCCCTCTAGGGATGGTGATTTCCATTAAAGCACCAAGAACAGTAGACCATGTGCCTTCATCCATTGGGTGACCCAACATGAAAGTTGTAACCTATAGCATGTGCTAACCTACTTATTGAGAACAGGTAACCATATTGAGTGACCGCATTTTCGATGAAACCAATCAAGGAGATAGGTGACGGACTATGACAAGATTTCTTCTCCGATCTGATAGTCAGAATGGTAACAGAGAAAACTAGTGCACTGACTGAGAATATCTCCACCATATGCGAACATTAAGAAACTCACTGCCATGGTAGCCTCTAACAGGGCTGCAAAAGGATCATTAAAAGCGAAATCAACGTGTTCATCAACGCTTTCACTTATAGCAGAAAATTTAGAAAATTGATATACTTCCCAAAGAGGCCGCCTCCATTCATGTTACAGGAATGTTTAAGGGCAACGTTCAACAAGACTTGAATAATCATATATATCTG
>SNQJ01S0093173.1:48646-59172 GCA_010110895.2 Picea sitchensis
CCTTCACCAGTACAGTCCACTGTGAGTTTAACGCTAGCTAAATCTCTCAATCTTTCGGCAAAAGGATAGTAATGCACCAGAACCTTTGGTAGAGCCTCTTTCGCAACTTTGACTGGATCCTCTTCATCCTTCATCTTGAAGGATTCGCTTCGATAAAATAGAAGCTTTAGAACCTGATACCTTAATCCTGATTGATCGTCGATGCTGGAAGGATAAAGAGCGATTGACGGGGAGTAGGGCGTGTTGTTAAATCAAAGAGAGACATTCTAATGTGGCCACTTCCCTGCCAAGGATCACCATGTTAGGATGTGATTGAAGGGTACACTCCAGAGTAACATGGGAGGCCTTTCTGCCCATCAGTCAGATAAAGTAATAATACTTCTATACAGAAAATGCATCTGTGCAAACCTTGCTAATAAGTTATGCATTCATCTTACTGATTCATTCAAAGTAATCATCGCTTAAATTCCAACGTTGTCGTTCATTGTCTTTGTGACTAATATGACAAAGACGTTTGTTTTAGTAATTTGCAATATCTGTTACAACATAGGCTCCCTCTAGGGATGGTGATTTCCATTAAAGCACCAAGAACAGTAGACCATGTGCCTTCATCCATTGGGTGACCCAACATGAAATTTGTAACCTATAGCATGTGCTAACCTACTTATTGAGAACAGGTAACCATATTGAGTGACCGCATTTTCGATGAAACCAATCAAGGAGATAGGTGACGGACTATGACAAGATTTCTTCTCCGATCTGATAGTCATAATGGTAACAGAGCAAACTAGTGCACTGACTGAGAATATCTCCACCATATGTGAACATTAAGAAACTCACTGCCATGGTAGCCTCTAACAGGGCTGCAAAAGGATCATTAAAAGTGAAATCAACGTGTTCATCAACGCTTTCACTTATAGCAGAAAATTTAGAAAATTGATATACTTCCCAAAGAGGCCGCCTCCATTCATGTTACAGGAATGTTTAAGGGCAACGTTCAACAAGACTTGAATAATCATATATATCTGAACATGTCTTCTCAATGAAAATTATTTGAGCGAACGCTTCATTTTGATTTGAATAAATGTCTAAAGACTTCTTTTTAGGAAGCACTATGTTATGGGTCTTGAATTTAAAACCGTAATATTTGTGCAAGGCGGCCATAGCAGCTTCATATCCTCCTCTGTAGTGTTTATATTCAACGAGCAATTTATACAGCTCATGTACTTCATCAATCTCAATAAGGAGTTTCGGTAAACGCATCAACTTCTCTTCTGACTAAACATATGACATAACTCCGAATAGGCAGATAAAGGGGAGCGAAAATTTTCATACCTGTGATGCTTGAATTCTATATCAATCCACCTCATGCGATTATGAACAGAAATGAGGTCTTCAACCAACCTTTGCTGCGAAGTGTCCCACCATATTGCTAGAAGATTTTATCTTCTCTTCCATTGTCAAGGAAACATATCCTGATTTTATCAAACTTGTACGCCCAAATGACTTACTCTTTGCAAATACAATCACCAAGTTGTAAGGATCATGTATTCCCTTGATGTTCTATTTGATGAAGCGCAGGGACAGGAAGTTGAACTTGCTAGATTGACAGGGCACCATGAAAGCCTTAATTCTAAGTGCTCCTGCCAGTGAAATCACCATCAGAAACTTTTAATGGAGTCGCCAGAGAATGTGAAACCAATATTTTCCTATGACCGGCTGCTCAACCAGGCCTTAGGACTAGGAAAATGTCATTCTCCCAGGGATAGATATCAACTTAGATTCCCTGGCAACGGTGCCAAAATGTTGACACTCAGAACTGAAATTGGGTTGCATGCAAATCAATCCCGAGGCAACCTCGAATCACTTTGGATTGGAAGCTACCCCTCCCAACCCGAGAGGGATCTCTCGAATAATGTCACAATATGATCATCCTTAAGTGTGAAATGGTGGGCAGATTTATGGGTAAAATATAGTTTTGGATTTTTTAAATTTGGGGTTGGACCAGGGAAACAGTCCATTGGGCATGGAGTCAAGTTGAAAACCAAAGAAGAGAGATAATAGCAGTGATCGTATAACTTGCGGAAAATGAGGCAAAGTAAGTCTATCTTTCAGCGATTGATAATCATGATGTATTGGCAGAAAAAGAAAAGGAAAGGCCATCACAGTGAAAGCATCTATCAAGGATGAATTTTCACTACAACTTTAGAGGGAAAAGACAAAAGGCTGATAACTAGATGCAGAGCGCTTATCTTGAGCGAATTCTGACCAGTCACCATATAAATGCAACACATATATATCAACTGTGTATAAGGAGCATATAAAATGAATTCCAAACAAATTTTAACTCAGCTGAAAGAGGAAGAGATAGACAATATGACAATGACAACAGGGAGAACATACTGAAAGAATCGACCGTGATGAATCTCACAATATCAAGTGAACACGTCTTCTGTATTACTCCAATTCGGGTTTACAAATTAACTCGGCTTACAAAAGGAGCCCCTCTTCAAAGAGGTTTTTTCCCCAGCCCCCGCCCCCACCCCCTTTGTTAGCCTCCTCCCAATGATTATTTAACTAATCGCACCCTTAATACGTTACATAACTCAGTCTTTAAAAGAAATAATCTAAAATAAATCTCTTTTTGTTTCGAGAAATATGAAACGGTTTGCCTTCTTGGAACTCTGCGACTGTCAGATGCTCTGCCAGTTTCTTTAAACCGTCACTAATCATTTTGACAAGTGGTGTATGAATGATCCCTTTGATGTGTGGATGTCTTCTCCACGTGGTTGCATTGATTAAATTCACAGCGAAAGATAGCGGCTGGGATTTTTGCCTCGGTGCATGGAAAGCTTATGGCATTGTCATAGTAGCCAGCCGAAAGAGGCAGTTGTAATCAAGAATGGATGTTTAAAGTAAACAACAATTTTAAATCTAGGTGGGCAGGGAGGTTCAGAGCCTTCGTTCTCAATTGTCTATGACGCTTTCAAATGTGGTACATTGCAAATCCAAACAGACAACAAAAGTATTATTTCGCCGGCCTATTATGCACATGGTGAGAAAGAACGAAAACTGATCTAGCTAGTTTACTATCATGAGTATATGAAGCAGTACAGAGCTGGTACTTTTAAGCCGGAAATAATTTATCAATGCAATTGCAGCAGAAAGTAATTTGTACAGGGTATATTTTTTATGAGGTAATCTTAATGTTGAGCCTTCTGAGCCATATGGAATGGAGAATCATGTGGAACAAGTCATAAGGCTTTGGAGGCTAGTTGATAGCAAAATGTCTCCGAACTTTCTTTACTCTTTTTTTCATCTGGACATACTTATTTACAGGGATGGATTGGAGTATGGTCTTGAGATTTGGTATTTCGGACAAGGGAATCTGAACAGAGAAACTTTCCCAATTCAGCACATCGTTGAAGGGAAGAACATAATGCTCTGAAAGTATGACAGGAACACATTCACTGTAAATTGCCTCCACGATTCGAGGGTTGGCCACTTTGTATCGACTTGGGCACAGGCAATATCTGGCCTTCTTCATAATAAGATAATCCTTTGGGGAGATATTCATAGACTTGTGTATCAACATCATTCTTCTCTTTCCAATGCTTAAACAATATGGGTCTTACAAGTCCATGGTTTCCACTGGCAAAGAAGGCGAGCACAGGCCTCCGCAGAGCAGATTGACCACCAAGCATGCATGTCATTAGACCTGTTTGCAAATTCACCTCTGGAAGTGTGGCATCTTTCCTGGGATTGAATCCTTCTGAAGTGTTGGCAATACATAGAACACGAATTGAATTCTTGTATAATAATGGATTTTCCATAGATGCAAGCGGCCCCCAGTCATGGCATGCGAGCATGAAATGATCGGCGCCCATACTTCGTTTCCAAAAGGGATAATTGTTGGAAATGACATCAATGTAATCGTTGACGAAGCATCTTATGGCCGTGATATCATGAGACAGGGGCTTGTAAATGAAGCCCACCATCATGGTTATGCTCAGGGGAAGAAAATGAACATGGGCCTCCTCCGAGTTCGATGTCACGAACCGATTCCCCAGTTCAAGCTGGTGGATGAATCTGCCTTCCGCCGTATAGATATTCTTACATGGCCTGTTGTGTGCCAAAGGCGGTTCTCCCTCTGGATATACAAATATCTTGAAATGCTTCTCCATTTCTGTATAACTCTGGTGAAAGGCATGGGCATTTATGTAGATGCCACCTGTTGTTTGAGGGCCTTGATGGGATTTAACCCAAAGAAGAATGATTAAATGTTCATTTCTTCCAGAGGCACCATTAATGATTTATATTCATTCGGCGTCAGTTGGTCATATTCGTGGTGGGGAAATTCCACAGTATGCTTCTCTCTGGGTCAGAGGATTCTTCTATTTCAAATTGGCGGAACCGTCGGGCTCATTGCTCGTCTTACCATTTCACTGATAGCATTAACAAATTTGCCAGTACCAACACCATCTCCCATGCAGTGATTGGAGTGCAAACCCAATACAAAACCTCCACATTTTAGACGCGTTACCTGAATAAGAAGTAGTGGAGAATCTCATGGCTTCCGATCCCGGAACGTTTATCGATAAATTCATCTCCAAGAGGAATAGGTGGATACAGATCTCCAAATTCTTCCAAGGAAATATCGGCATCAGCTTCCATGAAAAGAACACCTTCGCCAGTACAGTCCACTGTGAGTTTAACGCTATCTAAATCTCTCAATCTTCTAGCAAAAGGATAGTAATGCACCAGAACCTTTGGTAGAGCCTCTTTCTCAACTTTGACTGGATCTTCTTCATCCTTCATCTTGAAGGATTCGCTTCGATAAAATAGAATCTTTGGAATCTGATACCTTAATCCCAATTGATCGTCGATGCTAGAAGGATAAAGTGATTGACAGGGAGTAGGGCATGTTGTTAAATCAAAGAGAGTCATTCTAATGTGGCCACTTCCCTGCCAAGGATTACCATGTTAGGATGTGAATGAAGGGTACACTCTAGATTAACATGGGAGGCCTTTCTGCCCATCAGTCAGATAAATTAATAATACTTCTATACAGACAATGCATCTGTGCAAACCTTGCTAATAAGTTATGCATTCATCTTAGTGATTCATTCAAAGTAATCATCGCTTAAATGCCAACACTGTCATTCATTGTCTTTGTGACTAATCTGAGAAAGACGTTGGTTTTAGTAATTTGCAATATTTGTTACAACACCGGTGAGAACTTATTCAATTTTCATGTATGCATGCTTGAGCATGATTTTGTTCACGAGGATGTCTTGATCAAGATGTTCAAATTTTATTTAGAGGAAGATGCTTGTGAATGGTGTCAATCTCTACCTGTTGCTAGTATCCATTATTTGAAGGATTTTCACGATGCTTTTGATTCATATTACTAGAAGATTTACCTATCCCATATTATTTTCGATGATTGTTGTAAGAAGTTTTCATTCCACGTTCATCAAATGATAGAGTCTTCCTCGCGTGATGGGTCTGGTGAAGATCTGATTGAAAGAGAAAGTGAGGATAGAAGCAAGTATTTTGCAGTCGTGGATGAAAGATTTTCTCTTTACATTTCCTGAGAATAAGGCCTTGTAGATATGATTGATGATAGTGTTGATGATTTCATAGCCATAGATGTATCATACTATTCCCCTGATACCCCTACTGTCTCGGATTTAAAAGAAGAGATAGTGGTGGAGGAGGATTTTTCTCTTTTCCTTCAAGAGGTTTCTCATGATGTATTTTCACCTAGGATTGAAGAGAAGAATCAAGAGGTCACTCATTTTTATTTGCAAGATAAAAGAGTCTTGTGCTCACCCATCTTTGACAAGGACTTATAGGAAGAAGAGAAAATCCATACCTTACATTTTGTTGACTTGGGGAGCATCCATCTTGTGTATTACATCTATGAATCAGATTTCGATGTGGATATGAAATGTTTTCAAGACCATACTATATATCATTTTCCTTTATACATTAAGGAAAATCATTGTGTGGAAATCAGCCATCCTGGGCCCACAGAAAGCACTGAGCAGTATGTTAAGGAGAAACACTCATTCATTGATATACGTGAAGAGATTTGTTTCCCTCATATCACTAATGATGTTCTAGCAGGCAAAGAAGAAGTGGATCAATAGCTTGCATCATCCTTTCACTGACCTATGCTTTCCACATACATTAAGCCAGACGTGAGCAACTGTAAGACACAGCGAGATTTATGTTACCAACCCAGTAAGTTTTGTCACCTATTTTATGACCCTGTAGGGGAGTACATGGAGTTTTATTTTTTCAATGTATTGAAGCCTCCCAGCTTCATCTTACCTTCAACACTAGCAGGAGAGATGAAGAATGTAATCAATTTGATGTCACAGTTTCATTATCCCTCGCTAACCAGTGACAGAGTAAATAATTTTTCAATTAGGAAGTTGTTTGAATGGATCTTATGGAAGTTTGTGTTGGCCCTTGACCAAGTTTTGAGGATCCTTGGTCAAGCTTGACTTACTTTTGGGACTTCTATAGGGTGTCAAAGGAGGAGTGCAAGATGAAGCAGAGATCGTGTGATATTGACCCCTTTTTAGGGCCTTTTGGGTTTTGGGCTTATGTAACGGGTATGGGGATGTCGGCCCATGGGTTTACCCATGTTTAGGCCTCTTTTGCAATGTATAAATAGAAGTTAGGTGATGTAAGGAAGTGTGTATGCATGTGTTTGTGGGTGTGTATGCTAAGTGCAAAGGCACAAGTGTGTGATACCAAGTGCTAAGTGCAAGTGATAGTGTACATGCTTTGTGCATGCTGTGTGAGACTTGCAAGGCTAAGTGCAAGTGACTATATGAGATTGAGTAGAATCTTTGTGTTGTAACCTAGCTTGGGGAAGGCGGATATGGTGAGGTGTGGAAAGATCTCATGTCCTATGCGGAGTAAGACCTTTTGGCTCTATGCATGTAGTTGATTGATCAAATATAATAAAAGAGAAGAAGAGTTGGTGGACGTAGCCCCAGGTTGGGGCTGAACCACATATATCTTGTGTTTCTATGCTTTGTGTGATGTATTGATATGTTTATGTGTTTACTTGCTTAATTACTTTGATATAGATGAATGATAGATAGATATATTAATGCTTTGTGCTTAATAATATGGATGAATGCTAGATATAACCTATGTGAATGTGCTTAGTGCTTGAATAGGCTAGATCTGGGTGAAAATTGTGGTGCTCTGTAGTTAGGGTTTTATCTGGGAAGTGAATAATGGTTAAATACTGATGAACTGTAACTGCTAAGTGCTTTGTTAAGGTGGTGTAATCACAGATCGGTGTCCCAGATAAGGTTTCATACATCTGAGTCCTATAACCACCCTTGCCTCTACCTTGGGTGAGACTTCACCTGCGTCGCAGGTGTTGTCGAAAGGGCCGATAGTTAGGGTTTTGTTGGTGCATTGTTGTAGCATTGAACCATAGGTCTTCCCCTGTGCCAACAAATGGTTCCGTTGTTGGGACCTGAAACTATCACTGCTGGGAACTGAAGAAAAGAAAGCTCTGTGCGTAGATCTATTTCTTTAGTGCGCAGTAGTCTACTTAACTTGTGAATCTCTGTGCTAAGAAGAAAATTCAGATCTTAAGAAAAGAGGTAAGATATGAAGGCTTTGTGGTTTGTTAAAGGTAAGAAAAGTGAAAAGTTTTGATTGAAAAAGGAAAAGTGGAAATTTTTGTTTCAAAAGTATGGATCTAGGTATGTTTGATAAATTTTGTCCTAGTTTGAAAAGTAGGGCATAGCTAGATGAAATAAGGTTTGATATGAGTAGATCTCACAAAATTAATGAAATATATGTTATTCCTACGCATAAAAAGAATGTTTGGACTAACAAATGGATGCAGGAACCTAGAAAGAATATTTTGCAGGTTAGCTACTATGATCCTAGTGCACAGTACAAGAAAGTTTGGGGATCATTTCAAAGAAAGATAAAATTAACTCTTTGTTATAATTGCAGAAGACCGGGACATCTTGCTAAGGAATTCCTTGGTAGAATAATTAGTTGTCTTTGTTGTCAAGCTATGGATCATGAAGTTTTGGATTTCCCTGGAATGATTGCTAAGGTTGAAAGAATCAATATGAGACAAGAAAACCATGAGGAAGATCAAGAAACTAAGACCACAACAGAACCCCAGAAAGAATCAGAGACTGTATTACTGCAAATGAAAGAAACCCTAAATGATCACATAAATATCAACTTATCAAATATATTCAAAGAAAAAGAGTGCATAGAAACAAGAATATGAGACTTTGACATAGATTGTGTTCTGGATAAAGAAACACACCTGAATATCATGATAGAGAGAACTTGGGAAACTTTAGGAAATCCTGCTATGATTCCTTCATTAGGAGGAATAGGATTATTTAGAGGAAATATGATAACCATGTGTGGGAGACTCACCCAGATATTTATGAGTGCTCATGGAACTATGACAGAGGAAGATTTTGAGGTTGTTAAATTTATTGAGAACAACGCCCCATTTTCTATGTTATTAGGAAAACCATGGATTGAGAGAAATCAGACCAGAAGAATAGAAGAAGAAGTCTTAGAACAAAAGAAGMAAGAATTAAAAGATCTCATGAYTAGGAGGATAGCGCACTTGATTAAAGAAYAGGAGAAYAGATCGAAGYTATTTAAAACCAGAAACTTGGATGTCGAAGTTGAACAAACACAAGAAGATTCACATAAGAACAGAGCACCTACCCCAGATAGAGAAGAAGTGTTTCCCTGAACCCTACGAAGGTATCTCAATGGCACAAAGTTACTATACCAAAAGGAGATAAGAGTCAAAAAGGAAAGAGGAATATCGAGACGAAGATCACCAGGAAGAAGGCTAGAAAACTCAGTAAGAAGAGAGCAAAGATAGAAAAGTTATAGAAGGTCCCAGAGGGGACTTCGCAGAGGGAAGGTTTTCAAAACTAGAACTTCGTCGGCATATCATAATAGCACAACATGGCACTTCGCCATGGTGAAGCGATATAGTCGTTGAAAGCATTATAAACATTAGCTCGACGCCCCAAACGGTTAGAACAACAACTATGACCAGGAAGCTCACCATCGAACTATTGGGACTACGTCGTAATGGAAAGAACTGCATTGATGAAGGCCTCTTGTCCATTGGAGAAGATCCATTACATCGTTGTCTACTTATTCCATCGACTGTTGCACCAAGAACACTTTTGCGAATTGTATCTGAGCCAACAAGAGAACTCATTGCTACCGCGTTGTGTTTATTGAGATCGACACATGTTCCATTGCTTTGAGAATTCATTCATCCACCTAAGTTATCCGATCTGAGTGTGTATGTCGGACAAGCTCAGCGTTGCAGAGAAATTCATCGAAGAATTTCTAATCGACCTTATGGAATAGAGAGTGATGTCCACAGGAGTTCAAGCTTCATCGACATGAGGAGTGCAAGCCTCCTCATCAACTTCTCGCAGATCCAAACTATCCCGCGTTGCAGATGAGAAGCGAACCAAGCACAAAGATGACTTAGAGAATGTGAAGTTAATCCCGTTTGTTCTACCAGATTACATCCTGCCTCTAGCCAGCGTGGTGAATCATGACAATGTCCTGAGCGACTTCCACAACACATTCATCACGGCGTACCTCCCGAAGGGGATATTCACAGTCAGACCGCAGTTGGAGAGGATTCCAACCTTAAAGATCAGTGACTATAATCTAGGGGACCGCAATACCTACGACATGCCCGCACCTCACAAGTACTTGACTAAGATGAAGGGAAAGAGATCGAATATCATTCCCCAGCCATGAACCATGAACATCGCACAACCCACTATCCTTAATGTCATGAAAATTCTACACTTTGGAAGGCACCAGGAGGTTAATGTGTGCGTTAAACTCCTTTTGTCGTGCTTCCATGGCATTTATTTATGGTTATAAAGGTGTATTACTTTCGATCTGGCGATGATCTATAGGATCACTAGATTGAGCATGTAGGGACCCGAACCGCATGACTTTTACCCAGGGAAGGTTGTAGATTGCACCCTAGCACAGAAGATTAATGACATCTATAGCGATGTAGAGAGGCTACAAGGTAGCCTCCATTCAAAATGGTGTTGTGCACCTCACTTTCCAATTGATTGTTGGTAATCTAGTCTGAAAGAACATACCCACTCAGGTCACAGGGTTTGTGGTTGACCTCGCAGGAAAGTGCATGGAAGGATTACAGATGAACTGGGAAAATTATTTAGTCAACCAACTAGAAGTCTATTGCCGCGAAGCTCAGGATCAGGGCTACGAGTTCCACTTTAGCTGGTTGTTGATCCTCATCGTGTTTACAACTTGGGAGATGCCAGAAGGTGCAACATTCATGGACATTGAGTCGTTTGAACCACTTGTTGCAAAGTTCACCACACACTAGTACTCGAGCGACATGGGAAAACAGTGGCATTCAAACGCAGTATTCCATACCTACTGCCTGCAGCTGAAAAGGTCTATCGAATCATTCCCTCGGATGA